>JAHWFP010268498.1:18844-50163 GCA_023313725.1 Lithobius niger | reverse complement strand
GTCATCTGCAGCGCAGCAGCAAGCAGGACATACGATGCGATGCCATCACCGCCATCTACCGACGGAAGGGAAAATTACAAGCGTAGCAGTCAAGGCCCGCTGAGATAGTAGCTGCGCCAGGAACGCAACGGCCAGCAGCGCGAACATACGATGCCATCTGCTGACCGAACAGCAAATTAAATGAGGGTGGGGGGGGAGCGAGACGGGGGCCGGGGGAAGGGGGAACGAGACGACGCGGAATGAGCGATCGAAGCGAGCGACTTCGCTAGTGTACTATAATAAATTTACAACTCATTTTTTGAACTCTGACGATGGCGTTTTGTTGAACCACTGCTACATTCTACACACTAGGTGTTAGTGTGGCTTATAACACAGTATTTTTGTGAACCCTTCCTGACGTTACGAAAATCGGAACCTCCGCGATTTATTACTGAGTTTTAGCATACTTCGCAAATAGTTTTTCTTAACCGAGATTAGATTGGTTGCGGGATTGACATCGTTTCGAAGTTGATGTGTTATTTCGCTTCGTATTACGTGAAATAATAATGAAATAGGAACTATAACAGCGAAAATGAACTAACATGTATCTTGATGGTGGTTGTGGATCTTGGATCTTCCAAATGAGAGGTTTGCAATGCGCCAAGTTTTAGCTGCGTTGTATATGGAAACATGGCTGGTTTTTTGTATCACAGACGTTCAATGGTTGAAACTTAGCGTGTTTTTTTTGTTGTTGCTTACAATATATTGTTTTTGGTTTAGGTATCACGATTTTGATAGCTGCGCCTAACGTGATTTTTTTTTGTTACGATGTTCTAGATTCTTTACGTTTATGGTTGTAACCACGCTGAAGCTTTACTTCTAAAATTTAAAACATTTTCGGTGTTGAGTTTTGTGTCAATATCAGCTGTGTTGGTAACTGATGTGATTTTATGATTTAAGTTGTGGATTTTGGATTTTATAAGTCAAATACTTTCTTTAAAAACAAACTAGAAATAACTGATTATACGCAGCATAGAGCCAAGTATTAATTCTACACAAATTGGACATTTTAGATAAATAATTCTCCTGTTGTTGTTGATGGGTCTGGCGGATTTTGTTAATTTCACAGTAACAACTTATATTTAGTATGAAGGAGTTCCGTAAGCCGGATGTATAGGCTGACCGCACGTCATGTAGAAATTAACATAACTTCCGGGCCACCATTAACTAACTATCTATAGTATGCGCGGCGTATCTTCAGTCCTGCACTTATTTTGTGATCAGCTACGTCTTCCTGGAGGGGGCGGCTTTAACCGACGGCCGCCATTGTTTTTTGTAACTACTTTGGATATCAACAAGGCACTCTGCGACCAAACAGGTACAATCGATTATTTGTGTTCATTCTGGGGCGAACTCAAGATGGGCCGCGGACACTATAGTTAACTAATTAGCCAGTCAGTAACAGAAAATCAACGATCTTTGGTAGCAATATTTTGCTAGGAAGAGTCGTCCGACGAACAAAACCGTGGCCCTACATTCTAGGGACGTAATGCTCAATTGTCCAACATATTTGCAGCTATTTTTGTCGCATGCGAGTAAAAATCTGGCAGCTGCTGTTCGTTGTAGTCTATAAAACTTGAACGACGGAGCAAACCTCAGATGCTAAAACTGGTACAAGGGTAGCCTGGGGAGCTAAGTTACCAGGATCATTATCTGGGATCCCAATGGAACCCAAGGAAGGGTTTTATTTGCCTTATTCTTTTTGCTGCTGGGCACTGGCTAATTTCGAACTTAGCTAACTAAGATAAAAACCAAGCTGTACGCACTTGTATAGATAAAAACGTAGCTTACTAATATTTCGGCACCATGTAAAAACGTAAAACACATTCGCGATGCCTTCATCAGTGATGCGAAAATAACTCACATTAGCACTGGGTTATCCAAACATGCAGACACGTGTCACTGAGTATTGTTGCTGCCATTCTAGAACTGACACAACGTCAAAATTGACTAATTAATGCACCTGCAATACATCAAATGCACATATGTTTGATGCAGAAGACTTATTGTAGGTCCATTATTAGTAATTTTAGCGTTTATATGTTTTAGAGTGATAGCATCAATATTCGGTGACTCTTGTCTGCACGTTTGATTAACCCAGTGTCAATGTGAGTTGTTGTTTTCGCTTCTCGGATGAAGGCATCGCGAATGTGTTGGCGCTGAAATATTAGTACGTTTTTATCGGTGAGTGCGTCTGGCTTTGTTTTTTTTATCGTAACCTTCACCGCACTCTCCCAACCTACTACCCTTACTAAGTTATGCAAATTTTCGCTCAGCCTAAAGTAAGCACATCTTTGGTTTAAAATGACGCATACGTAACCACCACTGAATCGTTGAAGAAATTTTCGCTTGAGGAATATGTTCATCGGCTTGAAAATCAGATACAATGCCACGCCCTTACGTCACTCAAAATCGACTCTTGACTTTTAGTCTGAAGTTGGGCCTGTTATCCGCTAGAAGCCGCTGCTTTCAATGCAATTCTTTAAGCAGGCGCTTTATGACGGTTGCGAAGAAGGCGCACATAGATCGTAAACAGGATGTTGGCGTCGAGACAATTTTCGCTTCGTTTCCGTTTCCGTTTCTCCGTTTCTATTAATTCCCGCTGCCGCCATGAAGCCCCAAGGGTATATGGACTGTTCCCTTTTACAATAGGACGGTTTCCAACTTGGTGAAGCGGTTAGTTTGTTGTATTCTCCGGGCTCCCTCGGTCTGAACGGTTTCACGGCTGCTAAGTGCAAGGCTCTCTGCGCAAGAACAACGGACTAAATCAACAAGTGACAGTACCGCTATTACGCTTTCCTGGTTTTGAACGTCCGCCAAACATAAACAAACATTGCTGCTGTGTTTCCCAAAAATGAATCATTTCCTCGGCACGGAATACTGATATTTTGTTAGCTATGAAGCAGGTTTTTTTTTATTATTATTATTATTTAGCGGCATAACTACAGTAGAAAATAAAAACGGCTGCAAATCTATTTATGTTGCCTTTCGGACTTAAATGTCACACTGCTTGAGTGGGGATTCGAACCCACGACCTTTGAAACCAAGGCCGATGCCCTACCGCTGAGCCATACAGACACAGCCTAAAAGGAAGCGTCCTCCTCAAAAATGTCGTAAACGGCCTGAAAGCTCTAAAAGGATACGTCTGCCTCCCCCTCAAAAAATGTCGTGCCATCGGAAGCTATTTAATGACTATTTTTCTTTTTCTTTTACTATTTAAGACAGGTATACGAAAATCTTGTTGGGCTATAGGAGCTAGCAAGTGAGGTGCAAACACCATACCTACACGTATATAGAAAAGGCGGTTTTAGAAATAATTTAACTTCAATATGTTGCCTAATTTACAGTGAGAAAATTGAAATTTTATTTAATATTACGCTGGCTTGCCGTTATATTTTATATTTTGAAAGAACTCTTTAATCAAAAGGATCCAGTTGGAGTAGCAATATTACTAATTTTCGAAATTTTTCAGACTAAAATGCTTTACTTTTTCGTTTGATTTCGGCGTAACGTGGCCCGAGGGTTTGCTTACTATTGGAAATCTTCGTACACTGCAGACTGAAATCCCTGGAATTCTCTAATAATAAATCTTTGGAAATATAGGAAATCACCGGAAATATAGGAAATAGTAATCTTACTGTAGAACATTTGAGCAACCAGCAGCATTGAGCAACCGAAGTATGGCCTCAACACAAACACTATACTCTGTTCCACATTATGTTTGCAGGAAACTGACTGCATGCTGCCGCGTTTCCTTGGACTACTAGTGCAAAACCATGCGGATATCACACTTGTAGGCTCTACACAGTTTACAGCCTACATGAGCCTACATGTTTTTGCACTCATAGTGGAGAAAACGTGGTGCCAAACAGTCAGTTTCCTGCAAACATAATGCGGAACAGACTTTTTACGCAAGTGATCATATTAACAAAGATCATAATTTAAGGGTTTTATCATGCAGTTGGCATTTAAAACTGGCCTCGTAAAGAAACACTAATAATCCACAAGAAAAAGAAAAAAATTGCCCTGCATGGGAATCAGACTTTCGAGCCCTGAACCATGTGCTTTACAACAGCGGCTAGTAAGGAACCGGTCATTACTTATGGCCGGGAGGGGGGAAGGGGAGAGGGAGCCAAGAAAATGAAAATACTTTCAAAACCCTGAAAAAATGTATCTCCCACTCAAGGTCCAGAAATAATGTGATCCCCTCTTTCCCCCCACCCCCAAAAAAATGCGTTTTTCGTATGGCTTTTGAGACTGTCTGCAGAGGATTTCCTGTTGCCAAGTTAAGTAGGTAGCACTCCACGCCGACAAGTTACCGGTAGTTGTAAGGAAAAGGTGCCTCGTTTTTTAACGAAAGGACAAAGTTGAGTGAAAAATATTCAATGAAGCAAGGATGTTCCTTACATTCATCTCGTGTGGATTTCATACAATACGTATGATGAACGCACTGTTTGCTTGCACGGCCACACCCGTAACACAGTTAGCATCAGAAAGCCACAAGAAGCCAAGGAATCAGGAGGCTAGGGATTTCTAAAAATTGGTATTACTGATACCAAGAATTTATAGGGTTGGGGAGGAGAATTTATAACTCTAAAAATTCACTATTGAAACGTCCTAGACCCATTCCAATTAGTTTCATCAGAGTTTTCAGAGGGCGCCACGTGTTCCATCTGGTAATTTTTGCTCAATTTTCAGCCCAAATCTAAAGTAAACTAAATTACAACTAAGCTAAACTAAATAATTATTAAATACAAGCTCGTTTCATTTAGTTCAGTTTAATTTTAGGCTGAAAACTGAGTAGAAATTCCCACATAAAACTCGTGGCGCCCTCTACGAACTCAGACGGAACTAATTGGAATGGATCTAGGTACGTTTCAATATGGGGTCTCAGTCACAAATTCTCCTCCCCAACCCTATAAATTCTTGGTGATACTGACAGTTTCAAAATCCTATAAGCGGTCGCATCTTGTGGGACAGGTGGGGCCTGCCTCTCACAACTGAAGCGTTTTTAGAAATTTTGACAGCTGAAAGTGTCAGTTTCGATATCCAAAAATGACTCTTTCCTCCACTTTGGTAAGACTTCTTTGTGTATTCCCCTACTTGATTGGGCCTAAACCATTTTCGACCGTATTCGAGAGGCTTCACAAATTCCGTAAACCCCCACCCTCCGGCACATTTCCTCTGTCCACGGCTATAAATAATGACCGGGTGTAAACACTACAATAATATTGTTATTACTGTTATTATTAAAAAGAAAAAAGAATAAAGATGAAGAAGCTATTAAAGTTAAGAAATCAACAGTACTTACATTAACTATAAAATAGTGTAACTATAATATTGTGTGTATATTTCGCAGCTGTGTATCTGTGGAAATAATTAATAATGGAAAATGGAAAAAATATTGTACAGGCTAATTACAGTAAAAAAAACTTATATACATTGTAACAACTTCTAAATATAATAACTTATTGAAATATATAAATAGTTTGCTTACACATACAAGTCTATTGGAACTTCGTGCCGGTGATTGTACCTGAACGAATATACATGTTCTTGTATTTGAATAGTGCATTATTATTATTATTATTATTATTATTATTATTATTATTATTGTAGTTCTTGTGGTACTGGCTTAACACAATAAATAAAAAAAAATTATTATTATTTGTTTATTTATTTAAAGGGGGTAAAAACTGCACGAAATTCGTAAGAATTTGTGAGTGCAAGGATACATCATGAAAAACTATTATGAAGTTTGAAAAAATTATTATGAAGTTTGTGAGAATTTCGAAACGCCTAACGGCTTCCTGAAAACCAACGGTGACATCTCGTTTAAGTGCCTCCATTCCAATATTCGCAGTTGTAAACTGAACTGGGATGATTGGCTTGCCGAATTTGCCACTGCAAATATTGAATGGGATTTTTTGGTGTTCACCGAAGTGAACATTAAGAATCATGAAGTGCCCAATTTTTTTATGCCTAATTATACATGTTTTGCTAATTGTAGGAGCTCGCAGAGGGGAGGGGGAGTTCTACTTTTTGTCAAAGATTATAAATTTAAAAACGTTCAGTACACACATGTAAAAATTGATGAGAATGAAGCAATTAACTGTTCTTTTCAGATTGAGAGGAAAAATTTGAAATAATTGCCATCTACAAAAAACCTTCTGCAAGCAGAATAAAATTTATTAAAGACCTAAAAAAATTCTTGATAACAAAAAATAAACACGATAACATCTTTTTGCTAGGTGATCTTAACTTAAACGTCTTAGAGGGCTTCCAAGATAAGTCAGAAAAAAATTATATTGAAAAATTTGAAAACTGCATGGCTAGCCTAGGCTACTCCCAAAAAATAAATTCACCAACGAGGGAGAAAATTCGGAACAATAAAACTGTCAGGTCCTGTATTGATTTGATATATTGCAAAATTAAAACCTGGTTTTGTGACCCCTTTGTTATTAAAATCAAACTTGCTGATCTTTATTTCTCAGCGTTTTGCACTTTCAACCTTTTAATGGATAAAAAAAAAATACTATAAACCAGAGTCATAGTAAATAGTCTTTTTATAATAAAGGAATTATCAATCAGCTGAAAAACTCTAATTGGGACCACCTCAAAAATCTTAATGACCCGAATGAAATTTATGAAAAAATTGAAACGGAAATTTAAAAAATTTATCAAAGTAATCGCAGGAAAATAAGAACAGACAAGTCGAACAGTAACCGAGCAAAACAAGATCAAAATTTCAGAACTGAATGGATGAACAAGGAGCTTTTTGAGAAAATTAACAAAAACAAACTATGGCAAAATATTGTGAAAACACCTAACTCCACAATGGCGCAAATTGCAGACTATAATAAATGCAAAAAAACACTTCGATATGAAGTTAATGAAACTAAACAAAAATACTACCAAAACTTTTTTGAAACAAACATAAATGATGGTGCAAAAATTTGGGAAAAAATAAATACTCTTTGTGGTAAGGCTTACACGCAAAAAAAAATTTAACATTGATGAAAATATTAAAAAGGCCTTTACGAACGAAAACAGTGAGAAAATTCGTGATAACTTCGCTTCTTTTTTCATCAAGAGGTACCACAGTTAAAAAAGAAACAAGGGAAAATAAATAAACAAAGCAAACGACCAAGGAGTTTCAATACACAAACAAACTACCCAACAAAACAAGTTATCAAACCGAACTATTATGGGATGCTCGCCATCATTAATCAAATCAAGGTAAAACACTCGTGTGGCTTTGATGGCTTCTTACTTGATAATTTTGTACAATCGAAAGAACAAACCGCAGAATTCCTCGTGATTCTGATTTCCTCTATTATTGAAACTGAGATCTGGCCTAACAATCTGAAAAAAAACAAGTAATTAGACCAATATTTAAAAAAAGGTGAAAAAAATCTTTATTGTAAAGACCTATTGCATTACTGCCGGTCCTGGATAAACTAATTGAAAAATTTTTTTGCAAATAAATTACAGGCTTTCCTCAAAAAATTTAAGATTATTCATGAATGTCAATTTGGCTTCCAACAGAAAACTGGTACAATTGACGCTTTAAACTTTCGTAATAACAAGATTACAAATGCTTTAAATGACAGTAAACACATTGGTGCAATTGTTATTGATCTGAAAAAAGCCTTTGACACGCTCGACAAAGATATCCTCTTGAAGAAATTGTATTATGCTGGAATTAGAGGTACATTTTTTGGTATACTTCAGAGTTACCTTAGTGGTAGGGAAAGTTGTGTTAAACTTGACGATAAACTCAGTCAATGGTAGCCCATAACTTATGGTGTTCCACAAGGCTCGATTCTGGGACCCATACTTTTTCTAATTTACATCAACGATGTTACAACTGCGATCACAAATACAGTCATGACACTATATGCTGACGACATTTTTCTAATTTCAATTCATTCTAAACAGGAGCATATGCTCAGTAACCTACAAGAGGACTTCAATAATAATAATAATTACTTATGGGGAAATGAGCTTTTTATTGGCCCTGAAAAACCTCATTCATGCACATTACAACGTCACACACACTTAGAAAAAATTGTTTTATCAGCTAACTTGTAACTATCAACAACCGTGTACCTGTCCTAGGCTAAATCAAGTTGACAATTTAAGATACCTTGGCATCATTATTGACGATAATTGGAAGTTTTATAAACACATTGATTGCCTTATTAAAAAAATTAGAGGGATGATTCCAGCTTTGTATAACCTCAGAGATAATTTAAATCGAAAAACAAAACTTGTGCTTTTTGAAGCTTGGGTCATCCCTGCTGTTAGGTATGCATGCACTATTTTTGGCTCAACAACAAAGCGGTATCTCGACCGCTTGCAAAAAACTTTAAACAAGGCCATTAAAACCTTGTTTGGTGGCAACAATAATAAAACCACTAAGGAGCTTACTTCTGAATATAGCCTACTTACTTTTAGAAATTTGTATAAACTGACCATTATTGTAACTAATTATTTCTTCGACCAAACTTTACAAACTCCAACAGAGCGACCAGGCAGAAAACTACGTCATGGCTTAAGCCCCCACTCTGGAGAAACTCTTATGGAAAAAGAGGTAACTTATTTGTGATACCACTAATCCTCAACGAAATACCAATGCACATCAGAAATGATTTTAATAGACATAATGTTAAAAAAACTTGCTAAAAGGTGGTTATAACTTGTGGATTTAAACTGAATAAATTAAATTAAACGAATTGTAATGTAAGCAATATTATTTATACAGAACGTTAACGAATGTTGTAAAAAAAAACAAAAAAATCGTTTGAATTCAGTGTACTCACATGCATTAATGCATCGTGCCTTGTTGTGTATTACATTTGTTATCACATTTGTATATATGCATATCCGAATAATTATTATTATTATTATTATTATTATTATTATTATTATTATTATTATCTTAATTGGTACAACCACTGTTCGTTTTCCTTTGCTTGAATCTCAGTTACGGAGAGGGCGAAGGATTTTTCAATCCTCCGTAGCCAAGGTTACTACCTTAAGATATGATTTCAGGCCTTGCCAGGCTACGACGCCCTTTCTGCTCATTTACTCAATTTAAGAAGGGCCTGAGTAATGTGTAGCACAGCGCAAAATGATGGCGACGTGATCAAATTTCCCCCTTAGATAACGAGGCCAACAGGTGCAAGCGGGGCCAGGAAATGAAAAAAAAAAAAGAGGGAAAAAAAAACGAGTTTTAAAACCCCGTTGAAAATCACCGTGAAGTCGCATTGGTGGTGCAGGTCGCGACATCAAAAGACACCTTAAATGAGAGCACCTGACTCCAATCTCGAGGCGCTAAACATCCTTAAAATGTCGTGGCAAGTTATCTTCGCAAGATGGCGGCCTCCGTAGGCGAGATTTTTAATGGGGTGCCCTGGGTGAAAATATTAAGTTTCTAAGCTCGTCACCCAACCGCCATTATCGCGAATTCTATTTCCCACCTTCGTTCTTCTGACGCTGGAGATACAAAAGTAAACTGTAAACTTTTAAATACGTTTGTTTGCGTTTATTTGACGATCGCAGCAACAGAATACGTCATTATCACAGACGACAGAATAAGTCATTAGCATTTAATTGCACACTCCATAAGCAGAAAACCGGACATGCAACGGAAATGTGCAATCGTGAACCATTAAGAAGTGATTCTGCGTTCGTAAAAGTGTTCTAGTTCAGTTAAGGTTATTCGGAGTAACACCCATTAGGTACAATAGGCGTAAAACGTACACGGCGCAAAAACCAGGCTCCTCTTTCAAACCTGAAGCTGAATATACTTGCCGCCGAGCCTAAGGCTGACAGTGATGGTCATAAACAGGGCAGAAAGACAAATGGGCTCGATAAGTGTTAAATAAATACGGATGCAAACCTATTTACGTTGCCTTTTGGACTTAATTCAGACTGACTGAGCGGGGAATCAAACCCACGACCTTTCAAACCAAAGGCCGGGGTCCTACCGCTCAACCCTACTGAAGTGGCCATTAAATAGATACGGATGCAAACCTATATACGTTGCTTTTTAGACTTAAATGTCACACTGCCTGAGCGGGGAATCGAACCCAAGATCTTTGAAACCAAAGGCTGGTGTCCTACCTGTCAGCCATACTGACATGGCCATTAGATAAATCGGATGCAAACCTATTAATACGGATGTAAACCATGTCAGCATGGCTGAGCGGTAGGACTCCGGCCTTTGGTTTCAAAGGTCGTGGGTTCGATTCTCCGCTCAGGCAGTCTGACGTTTAAGTCCAGAAGGCAACGTAAATAGGTTTGCATCCGTATTTATTTAGTGATGATCATGGCAGCTGATAGGTTGCATAATAGCTCAGACCATAGGACACTCTACAATTAGAATGCAGCGTATCTGCACTTGCGATGGAATGTGTCCTTCCGCCACCTTCCATCAATGAGAAAATGGTTTCTTACTCCCCCCCCCCCCCAAGTATTATTTCACGAAGTTACAATGTCACCAAGCAATACATCTTCCCGTTCAATAAAAGCCTTGCTCCCTAGTCGTGTTACGGTAATATGATCATACTGTTCTTTTCCAGATAGAAATCGAAATTAGTATTTATTTCAACATTATGTTCAAAGTATCAATCGAGAAATAAAAAAATTTACAAAACTTAAAACCCAATTTTTAAAACTTCTCAATTCCCCTACACTTACTCCATTTACGATATTAACGTATAGTACCTCTGTCCCGTGAGTATACCTAAAACTGGCTGTATTATTCCTGAACGGCTGCATAATGCACATATCCCTTGTCGCGAATTCTTTATTATACCTGTCGCTTTCTAAACATGGAAAGCACCATTGTTGCCCTAAGACGCTAATCTTGTAATTTTGCCGGTCTGTGCCTACCAAGGTAGTGTCGAGATTATCAGCTCCATAAGGTGGTATGGGCCTTATCTTGATGAGAGGTTTCCCGGTTCGAATATATCTGAAACGTCTAGACTTAGGGCCAACACAATTATTTTGAGAAAAAAAAGTAGCGAGCCACAATGCTGAGAATTTCACGTTTACAACGTTCAACTTCCCTCGCGTCCACAATCGACCAGCCATTCGGGAAACGTCCTAGCTTCTCAGCAGGCCAGTCAGCTTATCAACTTTCAACATTCATGTAAAAGGAAGGACAGATTTGACATCACGAAGCGCCTGTTTAGGGTAATGTACCAAAAATCAGCAGAGAAAAAAATTGTTATGTTAACTTTTACAATTTCTTGCTGGTTTAACGTAATAAAAAAATATTTAAAAAAAAAAAGTAGGAAACTTTTTAATTTATGCTCCAATGGGCATAGAAGCCTTACAGCTAAAATTTTAGAAAGAACGTGAAGCATGGTTGAAAATTAATTACGTAGCAAAGGTTTGACTGACACTTTCTTTGATTTGACGATCGATCTCCGTTCGGGAATTCAGTTTAACTCGTCCGTGAAATACAGCTGTTCTGCATAATAAAGATGGAAGAAACAAAAAAAAAAAAAAAAAAAAAAAACGTTAGCAGTCAAGCAAGCTATAATCACGAGTTTTTCGCCAATTTTCCGTAAAACGAACGTCAGGCACGTAGGGGGAAAAACAGCAGCCGAACTGAATTAGTGATTACGACAAGAATGCACGTATGCAGGAACGCACAAAATATAGGATCTAGTTAAGGGGGGGGGGGGGAGGGGGAGTGGCGTGACGTTACGATTTTTTTTTAACAACGTAACGTGATCTGTAACCTGAGCAATATAATTTTTTGTACTAACACCGAAAAAAAAATGCAGATATTAAGGCGCAGATGCGAAGACTCCATCCAACCATAAAGAAAAGATATTAGCGAAATCAATGAAAACCTACGTAATGCATGTAGTAACACGCATACTGACTTAGGCCTCTTATGTAATATGCGTTAGTAGGCCTACTTGCCTTCATTGACAGTAAGTATTTTCGCCCTTGGATGCTTAAGTACGGTTAAAGCAACATCCAGCCTGCCGTATAACAGCCACGCGCAGTCATGTGTCCGTGCGCTGCCGTCGCGAGATTCGGTGTAGTCACTTCCGCCCTCGTCTTCTCGTGATCACGTGAACGACGCGGAACGACGTCTGGCCTAGCAGACGAATTGCGGGTCACGTGACAATATTGACGCAAAAACTGTGTCGTCACAACCGGAAACAATGAAACGTCACGGTTATTGTAGGCGCGCAATGGATCAGATACGTGCGGGACGCAGTAAATAAAGTTACCAATATTCAACAGAAAATCTCGTAGACGCCACATTTTAAAATGGATTTTAGCTAGGGATTGACTGACGGTAAGTAAATAAAACTTTGGGGTCGTACTTGATGTGGAGGATCGAGAAAAATGGCGCTGGGAGGAATGAGAATGTACATGTGAATGAGAATGAGAATGATTAAATGAGAATGTACATGATACAGTACCATAACAGGTCAGTCAGTATCTGCGGATCAATTCAGGACAGGTTCAACTTGGGTCTCTGCGTCACTCCGGTTCAGTGGTTTCATCCGGATACAAGAATAAAAAACCAAGCAGTGCACAAACATATAAAAAGCACGACGTTTCGAGGTTACTTTCACCTCGTCATCAGGTGCACAAAAGTTTCGTCAACATGTCAAAAAACTAGAGTTCAAGACAGCTTCAGCAGGGGGTAAATTTTTAAGTTGGAAATAAAACACAGAAAAATGATTAAAACGATTAAAGCGACCCTTCCGGATCACTGCTTTCAACACAGATCACTGGGTCAATTCGTGTCATTCGATGAGTAGGTCGCAGGTTCATGGATCATAGAATTCAGTGGATCACCGGGTGGGTCCCAAAGAAAGAGAACCATTCCACTATGCGTCCTAAAAATGGACAAGTTAATTTTCGCCCATCTGGGCATCTACTTTCACTATAAAATCAAAATAAAGGAATGTTTAAATGTTTGTCAGTAACGCAGGACCCTTTTTACCAAATCTGTCTGCAGAGGGAAATTAAGAAAAAACTATAAATTCAAGGCGGGATTGAAGAAGTTGTGATTGAATCCCGGATTGCTTAGGACTTCAAGAAAACACTCTCGGCTATAATACCACGAGTGCTTCTATGAAATCGATAATTTGTGTGTTTTAGCACGAAACTCCTTTCCAGGTTTAATTTCCCGAGACCGGAGGTCGAGGAAAATTTGTTGGAAAGGATTTGAGTGCTAAAACGCACAAATTATAAATTTCATGAAGCACGAGTGGAATTCGGTTAGAGAATTTGTGTGTTTCTTTCCGTAAAACGATTCTCCGAAGTGATTTAGTTTTAGGGTTTCTCTTTCGATTTGCAGGGGAATTATCATACGTAATATCCCAAGAGCTAAGGAAATTATCGATAATTTTTTTCAACTCGAGTGTTTTGGCCCCTATAAACTCACGAGTGCTATTTAGGCAGACATTATCTGCTACTAAATAGCACGAGTGAGTTTAATGGGCGAAAACACGAGTGTTGAAAAAAATTTGATAATTTCCAATAGCTCACGGGGTATTTAGTTAGAGAATTTCACGTCATATTTCAGTATTCAGCCCTCTAAATTTCGTATGCAACATTTAAAAATTTTATAATAAAAGTCGCGCTGCCGTCCAAATATCGGCGCGCCGATTGGCACTACGGCCGCCAGGAATAAAATTTATATTCGCCGCCGATGAAGAGATTTTCATTGGCGCACACCTCCAAACTTTTTACTTTAAACAATTCCGTAATAATAAATTAATAAATGCAGTACATAATTTTATTTTTTTCTAAAATTGCAAGAGTAAATAAAAAAAAAACAATCAAATACGGAGTGTAGTGGAGCATAATAAATTTCAAAACGGTGTTCAGAATTTGTTGCTAGGTTACGTTGACGTTAGGCCTAACGACACAGGCGGATTAAGGGGTTTCGCTACCGGCGTCTGCGTGTGATTGCAGGCGTTGCTAGGTTACACAAATGAACGACACAGTGCGTATATCGAAAAAAAGGCCTTCCGGACTGTTACTGGTAGGAAAATACATACTTTTATTTGAAATGAATTCAACAAACGTGTCGTAACGTGTCAACTGTGTTTGAAGCGAGTGACTGCCAAAAGCGTATCAACTTCAGAAAGCGCTCGCCATGTTTTGCACGATTTAGCATTACGCTGCGTCGACCAATGAAAGCTGCAGGATATTGCCTAACTGATTTAGTTTTAAATTTAGCCAATGAACATCGACTTACAGTGATAATCACGCAGTAGCTTTTGAAAGCTACTACGTGATTATCACTGTAAGTCGGTTGTGATTGGGCTAATTTACTACACGATCAAGTGAGCAAATTTCGGTCAGGGAAATTCTCAGTGTAAGTCAACCATGGTCCTCGTTTTACGGAAAGAAAACAAAAATTCTCAGAGTAAGTCTCTGGAATGAAAGAGGTTAGTTACCGTTAAGAAACAAAATTTGTAAAGCTGTAGGAAGTTGGGTAATTCTACTACATCATGACTTATGCCTACACAACACGCAAAAAATATTAGGGCGCGTTTACGCAAGGAGACCTTCTCGCTCGCCGAATGCTATTTGCTAGTCAACCGTTATTTATTTATGATTAGTTACCCGTTGCTACTAAATGAATGCGGTAATAGATAACAAATTCTTTGTATTATAAATAACAACACGGAGAAAGAACAAAGTGCTACAGTAATTTTAAACATTTCTACAAGATTGTTGTCATTTCACGCTATTGCCAAAATTTGCTATTCTCCCTCAAAGTACAGCTTCTAGCAACGATCAAACGTCGGTAGAATAAATAGCTTCTCGCAGCGAGAATTCAAAAATCCAACATGGCGTCTATTTCATGGCTATCGAATCGAATAGAAACCATCGAATGCCGGCATACAAAAAACAGTCCATCGTCTTGTACTGCAGTAAAAATTGTTTTCTTGTCATAAATCGACGCTGAAATGTTGCAAGCATCGTACGTCATGTCACGTGTCACGCCAAATTAGTACTGCAGCATCTAGGCCTATCGAGTTCTCTCTCGCAGGAAGCAAAGGAATTCACAAAGCAAAACTTTTAAACGCTACAAACAAGCCACGTGACTCCTTCATTATTGAGTAAAAATTTGGAACGGCCTCGTGCTCCTGGAAACAAGCTATAAAGCTGAACGATATTAGTGTAACCAGATAGCGCCACTGAAAAATATAAAGAAAATCCCCTGGCGCCATCTAGTGACACTTTTGGTGGTAACCGGCCTTTAATCCAATCAATGAAAAGCGAGTTGCGAGAGTTTCCTGGGAACCTAGGTAAGCAAGGAATTGCACAGCCGATTCATTAGTATCCCATTCAAGAGGAAAAGCTCTACGTGTGACGTGATTCGAACCCATGACTAGGTAAATTTCCGTAAAAAAAAAACACAACTACTGCTGTAGTACCATTTTAATACGTTGTTAACCATTCTACACTGACACACGCCTAACATGCAAAAACGCCTAACAGCTGTAACTATAATTGCATTAAATTATTATTATTACATGAAATCCTCACTAACCTTCGTTTATTTCACTGGACGCAGTGAAAAAAAAAATGTTAGTGAGGATTGCATGTAATAATAATACTTTAATGCAATTATAGTTGCTGCTGGACAGGGAAGGACCTTAATAGGGCACTAACACCCAGCCGAATTACGGCAGAAAATAAAAAAGATAAAAACATGATAAAAGGCAAAGCCAGTCAGAGGAACAATAAGTCATCAATTTCCAAGGATACGCAATACTTGATAAAAACAAACCTTTTAATAATCTTGGAGGCCAGCTAAAAGGAAAACCACTTCTCCTCTCCTCGCGCTCGCATTGAAAATGCACTATCCCACTCTACCTGCATGGAAACAGGAGGCAGGCATGAGTGGTCGATCAACTCAATAAAGGTTCAATCTGACAAGTCGTCGGGCCGAACAATCACTTCTCCCCTCCTCGCGCCCGCATTGCTAATGCACTCTTCCATTCTACAAGTCGTCGGAAAGAGTGCCGGAAAAATGTCCCGGGAAAATGTCCCGGGAAATGTATCCGTAAGCTTAATTCATGACCGGCCCCGTGCATAGCACGGGCATCCTCTAGTAAAGAAATAATAACAATAGATAAAAGACATAAGCCAGCCAGATGAACTGTACTCAACAACCATACACACACAGAATAGTACAATAAAAACAATCTACAGTGAAAGGGAAAAATAAGAAACAGCATTTTATCCAAAAATTAGCGAGCAGAGCACAACTGACTCATTAGGCCTTATTATCACAATAAAGAGGATGCAATTTCCATTTTTGTTAATTTTCACCATCTTGATGACATTCGTTGCTGTTTCCATTTCCAACGAGACATAGAGCGTCATTTGGACGATAAGTCTGCCCACCCGTCCCGGATTTTTTAATTTTTGCAGGAAGTACAGATGTATGACAAGCTCTAGATTTAGGGTTTGTTTAACATCTCTATAATGTGAGGTGCAGTGGCAGTCTCCGACTGTGACCGACCTTGGCGCTAATGACATAGATGTCGAGGGGCTATTAAGCCTCAACCTCCCCCCCTCCCCATGGGGCTAAGTAAAAGTCGTCTACGTGAATACATCTGCAGTGTAAGGGATTACTCATTCAGTACTTGTTATTCTGCATTCTTAACCGGCTTTCTAGTTACAGCCTAAGTTTTTTTTTTATGAAATATACGAGAACAAACCCAACGAAAATCAAACCTTGCAAGGAAGTTTGCTTGATCGGCTATAAGCTTGGGAAGCAACATCACAAAAAACCAATTGTAATTTCCGAAAGTGGAAGCTTTTCTGTTCCTTTTTTAGCCTTTTTTTTTCCCGTTCTTTTCGTTCTTTTTTCCTTCAAATACAACCCGGTCTTATTTTCTCAATCTTTCAAATTTAAAGAGTAATTCATTGCTTTTCAACTTGTCAAATAATTCGAACCGATTGGGCAACGAACGAACGGTGGATTGGAGATTGGTCGGCGGAGGAGGAGGAGGCAGAGCAGTCCAAAACTTCATCTTGAACTGCCAGTTAACACGGGCTGGGCAACATTCAATTTATATTATAATGCCCGTTTTTTTTTTTTTTTTTTTTTACTTTTCTGCTCTCTTTCACAACGCTCTGTCTATCTCAGCTCTTTTCTAACTCTAGACGTAGATAACATTTTGGCCCCTATCGACCAGCTTCGATCACGGTTTTTTCCTTGCCGTTTTTCTTTCATCTGTGCAACGCCAGATTGCTCTTGCTGATCACTTCGACACCTTTTGGAAAATAAGACCTCCCCCCCCCAACCCTCTTTCACTCACCCGTACATCGCAGTCTGAGTGCATTGTCCATCGGCCTGAAAAAATATTAGTTTCCCGACAAAGCAGCAATCTAGCGTGGCAAACCTGGTTGCATGCCGGTACACACTGAACTCAGTGATTCACTGTCGAAATCCTACCATTCACACCGATTGGTGTAATGGACTTGCGACATCTCAATAAAGCCACTTTGTGCCACATCAACTATGCATGACTTGTCGACAGTTGAAATCGTTGAAAGATTCAATTGGAGTGCGAACACGGTAATGATGTCGATCGGTGATTGGTGGTTGCCCCAGTTGTCGATTGGCATGCTTAAAGAGTATAGTCCACTGGTGATTGATAATTTTGCTATTGTGTCAAACGTATGCTCTCTGAAGTGGGATGCAAGACAAATAGATGACAAATAAAACAAAAATGCAGTACACTGTTAAAAGGTGAATGATCTCTGCCATTATTTAGCAGTTCTACCGAATTTACCTCTCCAGTACCCGTCAATACCGCCAGTGCTCTTGAGACCAAAGTTCCTTAAAAGTGTCTTCCACCGTGAATTCCATGTGGTGAACGTATGGATGTACTGCAGGTTGTGTGTTTCGATGATTTAGATGTGAAATTATGTAATTTTTTGGTAGATTTCTTTGTTGGGATTACGTGATGTACAGTGTGAAAAGTGGACATTACAGTTCGTAGATTATGCAGTAAATGACGTAAGCTTAACACTGTCCTGGACGATAGAGGCAGATGGCAGAAAGTTCAATAGTTTCTTCATTTTCCTCCACTTTCCAACTTCGATCAGGGCCTGATAAAAAGGAGTGCTGGTAGTAATTTGAATCTGATGGGAACAGTGGCCAACCTCGTGAATTTTTGTACTAAAAATACTAGAGGAGTGGTTGTTTAAATGCTTATATACTTAAATAAAAGATGAAGATTAAGGGCCAACTCCATAAAATTTACAGTCAATACACAATAACAAGCATGCTATATTTCTGCCCGCTCAGGGGGGCCGTCATCAGACATGAAAAAACACACAAAGTAAAAAAGAGAGAGGCCAAATGACTATCAACCAACATCTACCATTTTACCAGAAACAGCTGGTGTTGGTTCATTTCCGGTAGTCATTTGAATCTGATGTTGGTTGATACGTATTTGGCCTCTCTCTTTTTTACTTTGTGTGTTTTTATGCCTGATGACGTTCCCCATGCGCGGGCAGAAATGTAGCATTCATGCTGTTGCGTATTGAGTGCAAACTTTATGGAATCGAGCCATCATCCTAATTTTTTACAAAAAAATGCACTCATCCTGTGACGATTTTTTTTAAAAAGTCTGAAATTCAAGTAATTTAGCTTAGTCATTAGAACCACCGGTTTACAGACAGGTGCCGGTTGAATTTTAATTTTCAACATACCAGCAGCCATTTAAAAGCTCAAGAGAGTCGCGTGACATGGTAAGTTAAAAGGCTTTTATGTGTTCCTTAAACGTCCCACTCATTTATTTAAAAAAAAAAACCCGAACAGATTTAACAAGCAGGTCCTTCAAGCTGCTGATTGCTGGCCGTGATGCGCACAATTCCACCATCACCGTTCGAATATCCAGCTGACCTTATCCATTATAATACCTATGACCAAAGTAGTGTGCAAGCCTGTGTTTTCATTTAAGCAAGCAAACAATGACTTGGTGGAGACGTAAAGAACCAAAATGGACGAACAATGACGATGGAGCTACGACTCGGGCAGGCATGCACGAACCATGTCAACAAAGCCACGGGTATTTGCCACTACTCTTATCTTTGATATGGGGGGGGGGGGGGGGGGGGGGGGGGTGATGATGGGGTGGGGACGAGGAAGAAGGACATCCAGGGCTTGCCAGGCGGGCTGGCTTCTTCCTGACTTGGTCGAGAGCCTGGCCATGTTGCACGGCAGGCGGTTACGACGCTTAAACACATCCATCAAAAAACCTTCTCAACGTCAACAAACGTTTTATCGAACGGCTCGCCACCGGTTTTTTCTGATGGATGTGGAACGGAGGACCCCCAGGGGTTTCAAGGGCCGAGACCCCCAGTTGACTTAGAAGACCCTGCGTGAAAATGGTGAGTGGTTGGGGTTGGGCAGGTTACTTTTTGCCTTTTATTTTTTTTTTTCTCTTTTATTATTTTTTTTTTTTAGCAGTTTGGTAATTCTTTTCGTTCGTATATTTTTCTTTAAGCATCGGTAAATACTTTTTGTGGGCGCCACCATCTCTGGAGAGTACCCATTCTTGCGTAAAAGTTGAATTTGCGGGATGCAGTAGGAGAAAATCGAAGATGTCATTTTGTTTTTCTTTTAATTTTTTATGTTTGTTTATTTTTTATTTTTTGTTCCCTGCCTGACCGGAACCATGCTCTCGATGCTACATGCTCTAACAGGAAAAAAAACAAAAGGAGAGAAAAAAAACAGAAAAACAATAGAAAAAGATGGAAGTGTGAATATTTTGGTGTAAATATCCACAGAAAAAGTATGGTCAGCCACCATCCAGGAATGTTAGGGAGATGCAATGTGCAGCTAGCTTCCTTGCTTGGCTTGAGATGCCTCGAGCAAGTTTCTTTTTTTAACAAAAACTAAAAAAAAACCAAAGCGTCTTTGGCAAGAGTGCAAGAATTGGCGAGGTTTGCAACTTTCTCACGCACGTTCTTTCCATTCGGCCGTCCATCGACGTTGCAAGGCTTTATTTTCTTGTTGTCATGCAAATGGAGAAGTGAAAACCAGTGGCGCTAAATCCTTTACAGTTCAGTGATTTACGACATTGGCCGGCAAGCACGAGTGCCCGGGCCTGTTCCAAACAGGTTATTTACTTGGCAAAATACAATGTGCATACAGAATCCTTTCTCGAATTCGTGATAAGGTTTCTCAGCAGACATCAGGACCGCTCACCATATCACAAAGTGACACTCTTAAGTGTCGAAATTTACATCACGTTCGAAATCTCTTTATGTGAAGGCATAATGTTAAAATCCTTATTTTTAATAACTCAAGCGGATGACTGGATTTTTTTTTCCACGGTGCGTGTTATATTAAGCAAATAATTGTATCCGAAAAATACGAAACCACAGTAACGCTCAATCTCACACCGCAGAAATCAGTCAATTTCCGAAATTTTCGACAGCTTTTGTTGGAGATCGATTGAAACTTCTCGTAACTGTCTTCCTCGGGCTTAGGGAGAAGGTTCCATCGACCTCCAACAAAAGCCGTCGAAAATTTGCGAAACTGACTGATTTCTGTGGTGTGAGATTGCGCGTTACTGTGGTTTCGTATGTTTCGAATTCTCTGAACTCTCACAGTATCACAGCGTTTGCGTATTTTCAAAAATAATTGTATCACATCACAACTGCACAGTTACCCAGTTGTTGCTAAAAATACCGAAAACGCCCCATGAAAGCCTTTTGCAATGACGGGTCATCAACATAGGTGTTGATCATGGCTGATTTGGAATGTCCGTCTCCCCCCCCCCCCCAAAAAGAAAAAATTAGTATACCTTTTCTCATTTTCAGGGATTCTATGTACAGTAAATCGATTGCTGTAATCGTCAACATCTCACCTAAAATTGTTTTGTGCCGATGAACCCTAAAGGTCAGTAACAAAGGATATACTGACACAAAGCTCTACAGAAAATTACTGGATTTAAGCAGGCATATGTACTATATTTTATATTTATTTAACTGTAATAGGGCAACGAACAATTGAGGTTGGGGATAATTTTAATGCAACTTTGCTCAATCTTACCAAGATTTTATAAAACTTGACTCGATACCCTTTGTCACCGACCTAACTGACTTCAAAGTTAACAATTATTGTCTTTTAAAGTAGAAAAAAAAAACTATAGGATGGAATTAGCATCGTGACCAGTAAGTGTCACTCAATAAGTGTCGCTCAATAAATGTCACTTATAACACAACCAAAAATGATTCGTGAATGACGGAATGGGTACATATTTCAGGAAAAAGTATTGCAAGTTAAACTCCCAAGCTCTACCAGGTATGTTCATTTAGCGTGAATTCTGGTAGCATGATGTTGTGTTTGTACGTACGCATTTTTTTGTGCGATATGTTGATGGGTTTAATGCCAATATGGCACACTGTTTTATTATTTATACCACGGCTGTGACGTCACGCTAACTCAATGCCATGTTAAATTTCCGTTGGTTAAATCCCGTTAACCTACACCGGAAGTGTGCGTCATCGCAAAAAGTGGGTTATCAAGTTACCTCACACTTTTGCCGATAACCCACACTTTTGCCAATAACCCACACTTTTGACACTTCCGGATCGTGCGACTGGGAACGCACACACCAACGACCAAATACAGCGTGAAAAAAAAAAACGCAATAAAAACGTACAAAACTTAATTACTTATGAGGAATGAAATCCCATCCGTGCAAACTCTTATACGTCAGGCCCATATCTAAGCCATTCACGCTGCGTTAACTCACCCCCCCCCTCCCTCCACAAACTAAAATGCAATGACATTCATTCATACCGATACCTTATTACCGTAGTTTTTAAACAATTCTCAAACTACAAACGCTTAAAATGAATTACATACCTTCCCAGAATGTCATTCTATCCCTGCAGCCTTTTATCGAAGTTCTATCACCCCGAAAAGCTTCGAAAACACATGCGACCTGGCTAGCGTGAAATACGGCGTAACGACGCTGCATATCCTTCCTGCCCAGTCGGACGCAAACGCCTCATCGGTCTACCAACCACTCCACCCTTAGTAAACTAAAATGGAATGACCTGCAGTCATTTCGAGATATTTTCACAAAACACAAACACGTTTTAATTAAATACGAGTTAGCTTGACGTCCCAACCGTGATATAAATAAGTTATTTATTAAGAAACTATTGGTTATCGATTTTTAAATCATGGCTGCGATGATTTGCATGTCTTGCGGCCAAATCATCGCAGCCGTGGTTTAAAAATCGATAACCAATAGTTTTTAACCAATAACTATTACTTATTACTATCGTTTAATGGTGACGAAGAATGTTATGTTGGTATGAAAATTTATTGCTTAAAATCAGTCGTATCAAGAAAAACTCCAGTAGTCTACCTGGATATTAATATGAACCTCATATGGAGAGATCGATGATGTATAATACTTTAAATGAGGTAGACAGCCAGCATCAATGACTGGCCTTGTGGGTACAAAATCATACTAATCTCAAAAATAAATAAAAACAAACTCTGCCCTTATCATGATTTGAATCCAAAACCTTCTATTTACCAGCCGGATACGCTATCTACTTTACAACAAGGGCAGAGCGTCCCAATTGCAGGTCCCAGTCGACCTATGTACAGCTTTCTCAGTGGTGCACAGGTTTACCACTGAGAAAGACTGAGCAGCTTTAATTTCGACTGAAATGAAGCCGGAAAATCTGTTCCGGTACTGCAGTTGGTGAAGCACTAGACTAGTAAAAGGAAGCCAGAGCCTAAGAGGCTTACTCAGTGCGAAAACATTTCTTTCTTTTTTTATATTATTATTTATTTTAAGTGCGCATAAGGTCTGCCACATTTCACTCTTTATTTTATTTTTTTTTCAAGCTTAAAACTCATATGAAATTATCGTTTGTTTTACAATACAGGCTCAATAATTACCAAAAAAGATTACGAAGGCATTTAAAATTTGTTGAACCCGTAATTTTTAATTCAGATTAAATAATGAAGCACACACGTTCGATATCAAGTCAACTAGAAATTCTGAAAACGTAATTGAAAATTCGCGTAAAATTCTTCATGCTGCTTCAATAAATTAAGCACGGTAGGTTTAAAAGGCATAATGAAAAAGGGGTGTGCATTTGATCTTTGATCAACTAGAAATTCTGAAAACGTAATTGAAAATTCGCGTAAAATTCTTCATGCTGCTTCAATAAATTAAGCACGGTAGGTTTAAAAGGCATAGTGAAAAGGGTGTGAATTTGATCTTTGAATCTTAAGCCTTTGAATAATAACCAGTGCTCATTATGTTAGGTTTACTGAGTATGTTTAACTTTCTTTCTCAAAATATTGCCTTGGTTTGGCAAAAGAGATTTGTGATATTGTCAAGATATTGTCATGGCTATTGTGTGAATGTGACGTGACTCAGGATTGTTGGCTAAAAAATACTATGCTTTTCATGTCAACCAAATTTGTTTGGGGTCTATTGGTCACCGAATCTGGTGGGATAGTCGAAATCAGATGCTTATTGATCCCGGTTGACCCAGTCACCCAGGCCCCTATTATGTAGCCAACTTAATTTTTAGAAATAAACATTTAAAGAATTTCAGAATTTCAGGGATTCACCAATCCCTGATACGAAGTGCATTAATTCGTTAAATTATATATACCTCTAGATATGAAGGAAGGAAGAACATATTTTCAAAGAAAAAGAGTTATTTCAGAAATGTTGGGAGTCGGTAACTCACCATTCTTATTTACTGCTATACCTTCAAATCGGCATTCAGTAGTTATACACTACTTCCAAGAATAGTGTTCCAAAATATTTTTTAAACAGATTATATAGGAACAAGTGTGTAACTCATATTATTTAGCGAAATAAAAAATCTGGAGAGTTTTTTTGTTTAGTGACATAAGGTAACAAGAGATTTTGATTCATTTATTTAGCCAGTTATTGTCCAACATCTGAAATTCTTTAAAGGTTTATTTCTAAAAATCATGTTGGCTCTACTTACATCCATAATAGGGGCCTAGATGACTGGGTCAACCGGATCAATAAGCATCTGATTTCGACTATCCCATCAGATTTGGTGACCAACAGATCCCCCCCAAAAGTTTGGTTAATTGGAAAAGCATAGTATTTTTTTTTTTAGAAAGTACACTGATTCTACGGTAACGTATTACGTTTCTTTGGTACATCCAATGTATTACTTGCTACTCAATATAATAAAATAGCTATCAGTTCTGCTGAACTTTACATAAATGTAGTTACTACTGTTATCAGTGCATATCTGGAATTGAGCTAATTTGTTTCACTGCATCCGTCTCTGTGAATCTGTATCAGGCTGGATTAAGGGTTATCAGGCTGGTTACCAGGCCGTACCAGGCTGGATTAAGGGTTAAAACATTTTCGAGCCACTCTGTTTAAATTCTTTTGCCTAATTTATACAAAGCACTGCCTAATTTATACAACATAAACGACCAAGAACTGGACTTGAATTATGGTAACATGTTACACTTATAGCTTACAGAAGACAGCTCCAGAAAGCAGTAATCAACTTTATCACTTGGAACGGGGTAAAGGATACTATAGAGCAACCAAGTTAGGAATTTAATTTTCGAAAATATCGTCTTAGAATACACTCTTGTTCTCATTCTTCTTATCAGTTCTTTCTTTTGCAATGGCAGATCAACCTACACACAAATATGTGTTTAATAAGAAGTAGTACCAGGATAGAAAAAAGTTTCATTCAATTCAAGAAAGTGCAGTCCAGCACAGTGTAGAGGCCAGTCAAGCAGTAGATGTTCATCAACAAATTAAGGTCTGTCACAAAGATACCTCCAAAAAGTAGAATCTAATCAAGAAAAAGAGGCCCATCAGGGTTATCACAAAGGTACACGGCTATCACAATGTAGAGACCACCAAAAAAAAAAAAGCTCCATGATGGAGTATATAGGTTCGTTACAAAGTCGAGATACTTTATTAGTTATTTTTTCCTCAAGAAGTAGAGGCCTGTCAGAATAAGAGTCGGAACAAGACGAAGTCTAATAAAAAGGATAGGTTCATTACAACAAAGGTATATACAGTATGTCTCAGAAGTCCTGAACCACGTAGGCCTTACAGTGTATAGGCCTTACACCCAGAGGAAAGTCCTGGGTTCGAGTCCTGGGTTTACTGCGAGTGAACGCCTATTATGGAAGACATTTGCTACTCCCATTAGGTGCATATTTTGCTCATAGTTTGCTGATTCGTACACCCTTAGGCCTAATATGGTAAAGGCGTACATCGCATAGGCCTATACACTGTATAGGCCTATACCATATAGGCCTACCTGGTTCAGAACTTCTGAGACCTACTGTATATGTCCACTTAGAAGTATGCGCCAATCATTGAGGTGTGCCAAAGAGCATTGCCCAACATAGTCACCACATTAGCGTATAATACTCGCTATATGAGTGCCTGTTGAGCACTTTAAGTAACACGCCAGACCAGCAGCGTCATGATAATTAGGCCTAATTTGCTGGCCATCGCATTTGAGAGATGTTGTGGTTGTTCGTGTCATGGTGTAGGTAGCGCCTGCACCTCTGATTAATGCTGTTGACGTTTAGTAATAATTTGGTTATCAGGCTGCTGCTGTTGTTGTCATTGAAAAGTTGGTCAAAATTCCAACTCATGACGATGACAGACATTAGTTAAAATAAAGTGAAAACTATGGCAATGCATCATCAGATGGGTTAAAAATAAACAAGAGAGTGGAATAAGCCAAAAGTATAAAATAAAAAAACCACCTGACATCGAGGATGACAGAATGGCATAATGAGGAATAAGCTCCTGACGTATAGAGGTGGTTAGTCAAAACTCTGAAGTATCACCTTCTCCTTCCGAAGGTAGAGCCGTGGGCTGAGGCCTTTGAAGCGCTGGTTCATAGATGAAGCCCAGGACCTTTTACTATCTACTGGGTCGGTTCACTCAGTTGAACGCGTCTGAGCTATAGCACAGCTACTTCCCGTGGTAAAGTAAACACGAACGAGATTCAGTTGATGACGTTTTTGCTCTCAAACCAAGCCCCGAAGCAGACGACGCTTGGTTTCTCGAAACCAACAAAAAAGTTTGTTCCTATACTAGAGAGCAGTTTTTAACGATATTGATGCCGAATAATTATGAAATATCTGACCGTGCAAGCTTTACTGAACGTTAAATACACATTATTAAAACAAGATTTCCCAAAACGAGAGTAGCTGACGTCGTTGCGTCGAAAAAAAAAACAATGGCGTGCTTCTGCGAGGATCGCTTGCGACGGTGCTCTCCGTCTGATAACAAACGTTGCGATTTTCAGTCGCACTGTCGATTGCACTGGTAGGTTAATGCACTTTAAAACAATTTAAACAATTGGAGCGGTCCGACTTCCTTTTGATGATAAGTACTCGTTCGGTTGTTAGTCCAATTTTGTGTCGCTTCATCAGCAAAATCAAAAGCCAATGAGATGCAAGAATCACTAAAATGGCGCGAAATGGGAGCAGAGACGTCAGACGCGTTTGAAGCAGCTCCAAAAATCTCGCACGGTTTCTCGTGGTAAATCGTAATAGTAGGTGGGTCCATCCTATCAACGCTACGTATAATCCAAGCTCCCTGGGTGAAGCCTACTTAAGGCGTTGCTCACCAGTTTTGCAACAAACGTACAGAACACTCGTTTAGAGTTACCATACAAACTGAAGTTTGGTCTGATCAATGTACCACTGACTTTACTAGGGGGTTTTGCGAAACTTGCGGCTTTGGAAGAATAGGCAGAAGTTTGCAGCGAAATTCAAATCGCCTGCTCTGATATTGTGAATGCCAGGTTAGAGGCCTGATTCGAACATAGTGATGTCATTTATCTCTTCGTGTTTTCGTTTCTACTCTCGAGCGGGGGTAAAAGCTGCACAATTACGTAACTGTTAACGGACATGCAAAATTACGATTTTTGTTTATATTATTGGTCTTTGCTGTTTTTACTGTCTTTTCCACTGTGAAGCTTTGGAAGTCGGACAACGCCACTGCACTTTAGGTGTGCAAACGTCGCGTGCTGGCATTTGAAGGTGGGTTTTCACCAATGAAAAACCTACATGAATCCTGTGGCACCACCTAGCAAGTGAAATAATATATTTAAAGCTTCAGCAAGCAAAGAAATGCATCAAGAAATTTTCACAGAAACAAATTCGAGCTAAACGTACGTAAATTATTGCGTGGAAGGCTGGCACATCCGCGGGCGCTTTTTAGCAAGCTGTAAAGGTTAACGCTGTAACGGACAATAGGGGAGCTACAGCAGATTCTTAAGCTTTTTTCGTTGGTGTATGCCCACTGTTAATTCCGAATTTGAACCATTTTTGAACCACAATTGCTAGTCTATAATTTGAACTCCAGTTCCAAGGAATAGGCATTGGACATGCCATCCTACTTGCACACGCATACATGTACACTACATCAAACTAACAAAACGGTTGGATATTGCACACACAAAAAATACACACGCAAAATGCAAGTATTTCAGCCTAATCAAACCTGGTGGTGTTACGCATTTGCCACGGCCAACACTTTAACTCTGCATGCTGTTTCGCCTGCTTTTCATCGAGTGCATGCTACTGCAGACTAATTTTCGTTGGGGGATGGGGTGATTTAGGCTTTACGGCTAGTCAAGAACTAGGTCATTACAGCCACCCTCAGTCACAGTGCAGTGTTCTGGGTTGAACCTGCACCATATATTACATAGATGTTACACAAAACTTCAAATGTAGATCTAATCATAAATGTAGATCTGTACCTACGGCACAAATTAATAAACCTGGACAGGAGGACAGACTCATCGCCCAACTGATGCGGTAAGTCTCGCAGAAGATGACAATGGTGGTAAACACCAACAAGATGGTGACAATCTACCCACATGACGGACATTGTAGTTTAACTGATACGTTTCACGACCACGAATGTTGCATAACAAACACAAAATAAATTAATAACTTGCGTGAAAAATATATGCAACCATACAGCATGCAACCATGCAGAATACTAAGAAATTATACAAGAAATATTTAAAAATCCGATGGATGTTTGTTACTCGTCATGATTATTGGAAATGTTCTGTAGGATCATGGTTAATCACATGCACAAATAAAACGGGAACACAAAGTTACGTCAATTACCGCTGATTTGCCGCTGTTTTTTTTTTTTACACACAGAGAGAACGATCTTTGAATTTTAGCGCTTCTAATAAGACGTACCATCCTCTGCTGATGCACTCAGGATTATAAACGAAGATTACTTGGTGTTTATTAGACATTTCAGATAAACGTTTTATGTAAGAAATAAATACTTGGACCAAATTATAAGAATTAAATAGCTCTTTGACGCACTGCTAATGGGAATTTAAAGCAATATGTGGTTTGTTTATAGCCATACGATAGCTAGACACCCCTAAGCCATGCAATTAACCCATGCTCATGCAGAACTTGGAAAATTCTGCATTTAGTACCGATTTTTTTGTTTTATAAATCCATTCTGTTTGGACATGACACAGTTATTTTTTTATGTTTGATTGGTGGTGTGAAACGTAAAGCATAAGTTTTTAAATAAGTGATTACTCTGATAGTAATAAACGACATAGTACATGTTGACACTAATTCACTATATGCATAGTTTGCTTTTATTCACAAAGTGAAGTTACCCCCATTATGGTGCTGTAAAAGTCGAGTTGCTAGGAAAAGCTGGCCCACCCACCCAACAAATTAATAGAATAGAAGGTGTCGACCAGTGGGCTTGAAGCTTTTTGAAGCTTTTTTTGATGTTAAGTGGAAGGTACCACCATAGTGTCAGTTATTTTTTGCCGCGTGAGGGAGGAAACCAGAGTACCCGGAGGAAACCCTCGTGCAAGGGACAGGAAACAGCCGGAGAAAAACCTGTACATATACACTTCCCTTCACCAGGATCGTATCTGGGTCAGTAAGAAGCCAGAGATGTACAGCCGGGACCAGGACGTCTATCGAATATGAAGCCCCAGTGCTTGCGGCTACCCGTGCACCAGCCTTAATAAGCAGAGTGGAAAAAACACTTTTCGGACTGAAAAATTATCGTAACGGACATAGTAATTTAATTTACCTTACCATGATGTGTCATACACTTATATACAATAACATCAATTTCATACATTAGGTACGTGATGGTAACATAAAATCTTCCACTTTTCTACATTGCCAAGGAACTCTCCAGGAGATAAGTTCACTTAACGCTTATTTTTCTGTGCATTACCCAAATCTTCAATAAAATTCCAAAAAAAAAACTCTATACTCAATAATAATATTACTCGTTAGTTGAATTGTGTCATGTTACTGGCAGAGAAAGAGCAAATTTAATAGTTTGTAACGGTTTGTGAAAGTTTATAATACTTTTATGATAAAATTCTTCAGACATTCTTTAATATTTGACGCTTTGAAAATGCACCACACAGCTATACAGCACCTTAGACCAATATTCTGGAAACAACATCCTTTGCAGTTACACTAAGGCGTACGTTGCATATGCACGCACTGCGCAGAACCTATCAAAACAATGCCTTATTTATGAATCAAAAACGGTGCAGCATAATCTTGTAAGATACGGTCGTGTGGTATAAGATAAGCTTGCACCTTACTGAATACTCTCATGAAGTATTATGAGCTAAATTCCAGATCTCTCTTCTCTGTTATCTTATTCATGTACTGGTGCTTCGTCCAGAACTTTTAAAACTAGCATTAGTATTGTATTCAACAAACTATGGGCCACATGCAGTAATTTCATTTTTGGCCTACTGATACCTCACACAAACTATAAAAGACGCACAAGACATTACCCTCTACGTTCATACTCACGATATGCTGCAGTCCATATAGTGTCCGCAGCCTATCTTGAGTCCTGCAGGTATTTTATGAGCGGATACGTCTTCCTGGAAGGGGCGGTTTTAGTCGACGGCCGCCATTGTTTTTGTAACCATCTTGGATATCAACAAGGCACTCTGCTACCAAAAACATACAATTGATTATCTGTGTCGTTCTGGGGCGAACTCAAGATAGGCCGCGGACACTTTAGTCTACTAACACACTTCTACAACACTCATCACATATCGGCCAACTATAAAAGTTTGTTCCACGGCCACTTTAATTTAAGAGACAAATTATTCCGCCGACTCCAACCGGTTTATAATGTTCAACCACCACTACTCCTTAGGGAGGCTGGTGCAGAAATCCAAATCAATAAACCAAACCATTTCAAGCGGGTGGTAGTTTCATTCCAAGAGGAAATGATCATGATTTTAACGTACGCTGCGTGCTGGAACAACAAACCAGAAAGTGGCATGATAATTATGTTTAATTTGTTAGCCGTCGCATTTGAGAGTTGTTGCGGTTGCCAGTGACATGGCTTGTTGCCTGCCCGCTGCTGCATTAATACACTTGGTCCTTGCTCTGTAATAGCAGGGCAACGTTACTGCTGACTCTCCGTCTGTTGTTGCTGCTGCAGATTTGGTCGGGAATTCAACCCAACGACGACTTGTCACGTTTGTGAGTGTGTTGTGTATCGGGGGCAGTCAGAGAGAGAGAGAGACTGGGGCTGCGGTGCCGGGAGCATCATTAATTACACGTGTCGCCGACGTATAACTCAGATGGACACCTGCGTTGCTACACGACTATGCACTATGTGCGCGAAGGCCACTTGGGAAAACTGCAGTGGCACAAAAGTCTTTCGCTTCTATTTGAATCTCTTGCCGAATACAAATAAGGTGAAGTCGAAAGCCGGTAGACGTTGGATAGAAAGACGAACAAAGGTCCTCTACGATTTGGCGTGTTTACGAGCAAACACGTGACAGAACGGAGCCTTGTATTTATTAGAGTTTACAGGACAGAAAAGTAAAGTGGTATTTTCGTTTGGCCGTCGCTTCCTTTTATTGAATATCTCGACGTCACTCTGCAATGAATCAGAATCAGAAATAGAAGGAAGTTCCTCGTTCCTTGAAACCCAATGCGAGTTCATGGCAAGATTAACCCAACATAAAACTCAATACAAGTTCATTAAGAGATAAAAGTAATTTAAGAGAAAGAGGATACTGGCGAAACCAGAATAACCCCAATAAGCATGCTCTTCTCTTTCTTACAGATATTGTGATATTAGTGTGAGAAGTTACCAACGTGCAGCGTTGACTGCACACCAACTTTCGTTCTGGCGATGTCGATGTTAAGCCCCCAGTTTGTACAGGGT
>JAHWFP010268498.1:0-17064 GCA_023313725.1 Lithobius niger | reverse complement strand
TTCTAAAACCCTATACAGAAACTTTGAGGATGACTTCCACCATACAAATGAAGGTTAAAAAGTCCTATAAACATGGGTCCGAAAATGCTTCCTAAGGGCACTGCGGCCCCTCGAAGGTAGCTCCTAAAATCCCGTCCTAACCGAATATCTCGGAAACCGTTTGAGCCACAGCAATAAGCCTTGGCATGTGAACTAATAGTAATAAAAGCTATTATTCCACTGTATTAGGAATATAAATACACCTAGGGAGGGGCAGAAATGGGGGAGGGGGCGACGCATCCCCCCATTTCTGCTTATCATTCAATGTCTTTTTCAAGTTGTAATACCAGAAATGGATTCTCCAGAAGAAGGTACACAAAACGACCCTCTTTTGGAAAACCTGTAGGACCAACCGGTTTCAAGAGAAATGGAAAAATGAGAAAATAGATTTTTTGAACGGGTATAGCAGTCAATAAGACAACGCATGGAAGCATGCAATGAGGACATTTTGAACACTTCAGTTAAATGTAGTGTTCCGTAATTTGTTTGTAACTTTGTGAGACAACTTCAGCCTTGATGTTTGCGTGTGACGTTCGCATAAAGTTTCTGCCTGGGGAGGATGTACCGAAAGTCGTCAGTGGCAACATGTTTGGCCTGTGAAGGTCAACCGGTTTCTGTGGATTACGTGTAACAAGGTTTTGTTCGTTCAAATTATTGAAGTACGCACTGTTTTCTGTCAATGCTTTTGCCATTTATTCATTTCTCTTGAAACCAGTTGGTGTCAAGGGTTATCCACAAGAGGGTCGTTTTGTATACCTCTTTCTGGAGAATCCATTTCTGGTATTACAACTTGAAAAATATGTTAATGATAAACATAAAGGTTTTACGTCCCTCTTCAATTTTGCCTCGGTGTATTTAATCTGATAATACAGTGGAATAATAGCTGTTATTACTATTCGTTCACATACCAAGGCTTATTGCTGTGGCTCAAACGGTTTCCAAGATATTAGGTTGGAACGGGATTTTAGGGGCCACCTTCGAGGGGCCGTAGTGCCCTTAGGAAGCATTTCAGGAGACATGTTTATAGGACTTTTTAACCTTCATTTGTATGGTGGAAGTCATCCTGAAAGTTCCTGCATAGGGTTTAGAAATACCCTGTATTGTAATATTAACTATATTGCATAGAGATGTTACATACATTTTACTGTTTATTCATGCAGCTGCACTTCGATACAATTGCAATGAGTGATGTGCTACCAGTGCCCAATATAAAATACATTTTAGTTCGGGTACAATTTCTAAAATGTGAACGAATTCACCTGCACTCCCATCACTGTCAAGTGGCCAAACAAGGGGGAAGAAAATTGTCCATTTTTGAACTAAAAAACACCAATGATGTAAACCCTACTATACTGACTCGCACGTGTTTTACATCAGGCTGACACAAGCACAAAATGCTTAAACTAGCACAATCACAATTCAACAACAATATAAACGTTTTCATGTCTTTCTGCAACCTGTGCAATTTTGACCCATTTCGGATGCAACAATCGTGTTGCACATTATAAGCAGCATGGTGATTCAGCAGGGTATAGGCAGAGGCTCCTCAAAATTCTTGATCCTAAGAAGCTTTAATGCATAGTACAAGTGTCAATTTATTTATGCAGTATTTAATTATTAGCTTCATGTTTTTATTCTAATTCTTAAAATTTTATTCCTCATGCAGTTACTATTTTTGTACTATGATCATTAATTAAGCTTTTTCACCATTGTCAACACGATGGCTTCAGTGAAAGGCAATATCGTTTCCCAACAACAACTTGGTTGCGAGCTGTGCAAGCCTCCACGCGAACGAATGCATGCTGCTGACAGTTTGATAGGCAGGCAACTTTAGATTTGCCTTACATACGCTACGATGTTGCATAAAAGTAGTAAACTGCGAAACAAATGCCCCATTTCGATATAAAACAGTTAGAGTCAGTGGATTGTACGATTAAGTTCTGTAAAACCTCATGCTTATTAATTTAAGGTTTAAATAATATGTGCACGAGCGATAGTTCTGATACTCCTCTCGTTGAGGCTCTTGTAATCTCGATCTCTGCTGTCTAATGACACGCACATAAACCAACGAAGTTGCCCCACTAATTCAAACAGCTTCACCAGACTAGCGATCGCTGCCTTTAGTTCTCTGACTACAAGATACTTCACGATCTGCCAGAAATGTCTTGGACGTTTGCAGGTCGCACCACATTCCTGTATTTCAGTGACGTTCTTAGAAGGATGTACGTTTTTACTGACTTCGTAACAAACATGGAAAACAAGCTGCTTGTTTTAAATGTCCTTCCCAAAAAACACAGATAAACGTCTAAAGACACAAGAAGTTTAATCTAGCCTACCCATTTCGTAGGACCACCATAAAAATTGCCCCAAACAAACAGAAAAAGGGTGATACTTACAAGGAAGTAACTTATCACGTTCAGTGCAATGTTGACTTTGTTTAAAGAACAAATTGGAAAGGGGGAGGGGGAGGGTGGTAGGCATTAAGATGGCCCTGGACCAATTCTCAAAATCTTAAAAATGTGGAGATAGGCATTAATTCGATGATTTACGGCAAGAGTAGTTTGTAATTTAGGGCAGCAATTTAAAAGTGATTAATCGAAAACTGCATCACGTTTATTATTTTTTTGAGAAGCTAAGAGCAGCAACCAACTGAATCAACTGATGACGTAAACGAAAATTTCGTCTCTGTAGAACTTAGTCTAAGGTATTCTGTTCTTAATTCAAAGCAGTGCTTCCTAATACGATACCCTACTGTTGACTTCAAATCATGACTTTGAAGAAACAAAATCGTTTTTCTGAAACTCACAAGAGGTCGAAACTCCATATTCCATTAGGAAATATTAACGCACCACATAAGAATAAGATTTATTTGCACAGTAGCAAAAGGAACAAGGTAGGGCATGCCATATACACCAGTCCAGCACTAGAAGATCGCAAAATTAATTGGTTCATTATTATAAATACATAAAACATAAAAAAATATCGTAGGGTCTGTTCACAAAATTACAATACTCTATTTAGGGATTTGGTGAGATAAATAGCCTTCAGACGTATTTTAAATATACGGAGAGTATTTGCCCCAACCAAAGTTGCCGGTAATTTACTCCAGTAGTTGACTACCCAGCTTTTTAAAAAAAAATCTTCTGGTATCGGTTCTGAAATAATTAGCAACCAACTTCCAGAAGTGCCCCCTCGTTCGATCACCGAAACGGACCTCAAAGAAAAAGGTGGAATCAACACCAAGGTGACCATGTAACAATAGATAGATATGTTAAAGTTAGATCCGCTCTTAATCTTCTTAATAATTGGAGCGGCTCTAATTTCAAGGCATAAAGACTATCTGTATAGGATAGATGGGATAAACCCTTCAAACTCTTAGTTATCCTTCATTGAGTGGACTCAAGAAGGTCAATGTCCCTGAGCAGGTGGTGTGACCCAACTGAACTAGCACACTCCAGTATTGGTCGAACATAGACATTGAAAGCCCAAGCTAGAGTTGGTGTAATTAAGCTAAACCCAGTACACAAAGTAATTTTTCCTAAGGCAACAATTGATGCGAAAATCACAAATGGACACCCTGGTGCCGTTAAGTGGGATTAGCTCAACTACCAATTCTTTCCATATTTTGTTTATACAGACAGTTCTTTAAGTCGGTAACTCCCCTAACCTTTCCTATCTCTTGGTACAACTCAACGTTATTGAACAGGCCAAGCTCTTCCATCGTTAGCTGGTTTGCTATATTGATTCCGGGAAGGCGTTACCAACGTTACACACACAGGCTTTACCAGTTGTCAGTGCAGATGGACAGATACGAAGATTGACATACACACAAACGAATGATGGCTAGTTGGACCATCCCTTCATGTCCACGCACCCAAATGACCTCCAATTCTTTCTCTCGACTTTTTCTTTTCTCGTTTCTGCACTGCTATTGTAAACTAAGTTTGTATACGAACACACCACTACTGGGCTCGGGGCTGTTGTGTGACAAAAGTGATGCGTCAGCTGTTTGTGATTCGTTCTTGCCTCTCTAAAGCAGTGCATACGTCCAAATCGTGTTTACGTCGTTCCGTTTGGCTGTTCCTCCAGTTGCATTCACTCCCTTCCTGCCTGTTTTCCTACCCGCTGCTTTGGTATATTGGTGGAAGCGAAAGCGAAATGCCGGCCCGGTGGAAAAATGATGCTCGTCAATGGCATTATAGTCTAAAGCGCTTTTTGAGAGGCCGTTCCTGGCGCCACTTTTGCTCTTTATTTGTGGATGGTGGTGACTAGGCAGGAAAAGGCAAAGCATGAAAGCAAGCAGGCAGGCATGCGAAGCAATAAAGAGGCTAGCAAACAAACAAACAAACATGGAGTAACGAATCTACATCCTCTGTCTCGCCCGTTCATAGTGAAAGCTTTTATGTGGTACCTATTTTTCATTACAATACTGCATATCATTCCATTGAATTCAAATTGCATTACCGAAACCACACAAGTCGCTAAAGTTGAGGCCTTCTGAGCTAAAAGTGACGCATTGCTAGCGGCATTCTCGATATGGCTCCCCTCCCTATCCCTCCGACTCCACGTCTTTTCTCTTCTTCATCTTTTACTTCTTCTTGGAGTCTCTTCCTTGGCAGAAGAAGACAACAAATATAATGAAGCTCTTGTGTCTCTCTGTCACACACTCTTGGCATGGAAACAAGACGATGTGAAGACACTCGTTGCCTTGTAGCAAGTCAGCATGGCACGCAAACTGGATTCAAATGAAGTTGCAAGTGGTTTGACAATGGACGTGACGTAAATGCTGAGATGGACTAAAGATGATAAACTATACTCAAATCCCTGCAAATGTTTCTAGTGGAATTTGGGGTTTATCTTATTAATTTGGTGTCCGTACAGTCACATACAGGGTGGCCACAAAACCGGCTAATGTGGAATTTTGTTAGGTCCAATTATTTTTCTACTTTACTCTTTTACGCAAATAAAAGTTTGAAAACTTGAAACAAGAATTGGGAAAAATTGGAAAAAAAATTAAAATATTCTTTTGGTGTAGACGTTATGGCACATGTAAAATTTGTACATTTACGTGCCGTGAAAGTGAATACACTGAGCAAAAGATGTTATTCCTTATTTCGAAAATTAGCACACTATTTTTATGGCTCAAAATTTCTTTTGATTAAAAAATATGTCCCTATATTTTTCATTGAAAAAATAAAGGTGTGGACATGATAAAAAAAAAATTCAAGTCATGAGTTCTTAAAGACTGCGATGTGAAAACTTTAATTCAAAATGGCAATAGACCTTGAAACCGATAGTGCTAGTACAGCATTAGTGTTTGTTTGACTGTGAAAATTACAGTCGATGTTGTTTATGAGGTTGTAGCCAGGAGTGGAATATCCTGAACGGCTTGGCTTTGATCGCTACCAGACTTGATGCCAAACACACAAAAAAATATTCCACCACACACAAAAAAAGTGCTTATTTGGTACTCAAGCAAATGGGGTCGTGCTCTATCTCATTTTAGAATGGGCGATTGCTACTAGCATCCCCCCCCCCCCCCCACATATTGGCGTTGTAGATTTTTTTAGATCAGTTAATAAATTAAAGTTGAATGAGCATGATTAATTTTTGTCAGTATGGTGTGTTATTCTATGCATGTTGTATTTACAATTTTTGAGAGTTATTTTTTTAAGTTCTATGGCACGTTGAACCACGTAATCTTTACTTTAAACCTTGTATTTTTAATTTTGTTCATTTATGGCATGTCTGAGGACGGCATTCACTGGGAGCCAAAATTCTTTAAATTATATGTGTTTTATTTAATTGCAGCGAAGGTTTTTATAAAGTCAGTTTTAATCTAAGTAACTGTGGGTAAGCTAAGCTACTTCTGTTTTTTTATTTTATTTAACGTTTATTGTCGCTGGACGAACCTTTCATTGCGCGTGTTTGTAGCTTACGCTAGAAGCCACCAACGTCTACTATTTGTCGTTATTATTTAATAATATTTATTCCTTATTTAAATAATATTACAAGCAAACTACTTGAAATAGCATCCATATTTAGAATTCTAGCGGCAGAGGAAAAATAAATTCCAACTGAAAGGCTAAAGCAACGAGTTGTGATCCAGTAGTCTTCATTTTTTTTTCCAGTCCTGTTAGAGACACAGTTCCTGTTACAAGACGTATTTTATCATAAGGTCAAGTTGCAAGTTGGTCAGCTTCTTTAGTAAACTTGATGCTTTTGAGTTGAGGAGATGTGACCACACAAACTGAGTGATATTGGTTGTTTCGAAAACAAGTTAGCCATTATTAACTAGTATATTTCCGTTGTAAAGGTATTTCTTTAAAACATAGTTAAATTCATCAAGAGGCAATAAGTGCGCAATGTAAGCTGCCACGTTACTATTTCTTTTTCAAGGCCAGCAAGTAAATAAATTGGGTCGCTATAAAAGTGCAATTAGATTTTTCGGGTAGTTTGTGTAGGCTTCCGAAAATCTATCGCTTCAGTTTACCTACTTTTGTAAATTATGAGGACGAAATCCAAAAACAGAAACGTATATATTTGTTGTGGTTTTCCTTAAGAAATTGTAAAGTCGGATGATAGTAAACAGATGATGAACGTCCCAAATTTTATTGGTGATTTCGTTTCTAGCTCTGTTCTCTTAGCTTTTTTAGCATAGCTTTCCGGTGGCGCTCAGTCAAGGCTAGCTGTTAGTGATCCTCGGATCCTTGCCAGACCTGCTGCTTATGCGGCATATTATTATTATTATTTTTTTTTTAATTGACGTATTGTATTTAATTTTTTATGTATTTAATTTTGTACTATATTTTATTTTTATTAATGTTTGTTGAAATACACATCGCTATCTGGTGTTTTGCACTGTACTGCTGTTGTTATCCGGCACATACAGTTGTATGGACTCGTGCTCTGATGTACACGTACTTAAATAAATTATTATTATATTATTATTGTTGTATGGTTAAGTGCGTTGATCTCTTAATAAGGTCACTGTAGTGGGTTAAATACCTAGTATTGAGGTTTGAGGACGTTTGACATTGCATGCTATTGTTATGCATGGTAGTGTATTGTTGACGTTTTTTCTAATTCTTGAGATGTTATGGCATAATGGGGAAGAAGCAGTTAATCACAAACCTGTAGATTCCGCCTGGGACTATTTAATGGCAATAGCTGCATTAAAGCTGATTGAAGTTTGCAGTACACCATCCTCTGCCTCCGATTATTTCTCTCAACACAGCAATTATTATTATTATCATTATTATTATTATTACGCTGCAAACTTTTGTGGCAAAGAACGAAAAACCAGAGAGGAAGAGAATCATCAATAAATCACTTATAGCAAAGTGTTGCAGAAAACTGAGGTAAGCTAGCAATAAGCCATTTATCGACGTCATTCATTGCTAATTCTCTCATATGAGATTTGTGATGAGATGTAGTCCCTACACCGCTTTCCTACAAATATTTACTACAGCCCGTTTGTTGACGATTCTCTTGCTCACTGCTTGTTGTTCTCTGTCCTCCTGTCCGGGATTTTTAAATTCTTGCAGGAGGTACAGATGTATGATAAGATCTAGATTTGGGGTTTGTTTAACATCGCTGCAATGTGTGACGCAGTGGCAACTCGGGCCACTGCAGTATAACTGAGGTTGGCACCAATGACCTATCTGGTGATGCGCCATAAAACCTTAATTCCCCCCCCCTCCCCTACTGTTATTCGCAAAAAAATTAGCAGCATTAAAAAAACTATCATCCGAGTTTGCAATTGACTATGGAAGGGCATAACAAACCCTACATTTCTATTTTGGACTTGATCCTCTTAATTAACAAATGTGGGAAAACTGACACGGTACATTTTCGAACCAGACTCGTACTACTCATACAATCACATTGCACTCTTATAGGGATCCATTTTATTTACTTGCTGGCCTTAAAAAGCAAACTAATAAGAATGGCAGCCCTTGTTATTCATTGACGAATTTAAGTATATTTATTAATAAATAACTTCCCACAGTCAATCTTATATGGTAGAAGCCTACAACCACCAATAAATTTTCCCAGTGCACCAAACATAAAAGGTCTACAAATCCATTATAAAAATTCTTTTTAATAAAAAAAAAATCCGACGAGTAAGTAATAAAGAACACTACCAATAAATCAATCAAGAAAGCTTCAGTTTGCCTACGAAATTTCGAAAAAAAGTATCATTTACAGAATACCGTGTGCAAGTAGATTATTCAGGGTCCATGTAGGTCATAAGAGCAGAAATTTTAAAAAAGCTAACAACTTAAAACTTCAAGAGTCAACTAACCCTTTACAATAAACTACAACTTTACTTCGAAACCCTTACAGTAAACCTATAATTAAAAAAAAAACCCTTTGCATTCATACCACAAACCACCAGTCCATAATCATCTTGTACAACTAATTCTTTACAAGAGTATGTGAATTTATTTTAATTTTTTATTTTTTTTTGGTTTACTCAATACCACCAGCAGAAGGAGCATAGCCCTCCACTGTACCATAGTTTCGGCGTCTTTGGATATAGTAAATCTTGGGTCTTTCACTCGTGGCTTCAACCGTCTTTGGAGGGCGTCATCTTTTGGTTTATAATTTATTTTTTTCCTCAAGTGTTTACTTACAGTTTGCCTGTAGTGACTAACTTGGAATTTTCAATTTTATTATACTTTTACATGTTTCAACATTTTACGGATGTTACCTTTACAGATTTTACCTTACCTTGAGTACGACGCCTTAATGTTTGTGCATTTTTTGGCTTCATGTTTTTACTACCTAACTCAGATGCGTTTTATTATTGTATTCCCCAACTAGTCTCTTTACCGAATCTAAAACGTGAGGTAAGATTCGAAACTGAGCCATTTTATCGGATTATTCAGATTACTTAGGGCTAATGAAGATTAAACACTGTTCAATTCATTGTCATGATCAATCAGCATGCTTATTTATTTTTATTATTTGTGATTTAATTTACGTCACCTACATCCTTCAACTTAGAGCCTTGATCAAGTCTTATTTCCCCTTCACCCACATCAAGAAACGAGTGGCATCTTTTTTTCTTTCCTAAACGTCAGTCTGTAATCGCGTTTTGGCTCCCTTGCTGTTTCTTGGAATCAGCCGACTAGATTACAGACCCAGCAGGGATTAGCCCTATTTTCTAAGGCAATAATGCTCCCCTAAGATCCCGGAGAGGTTGTGGAAAGATAACCGTCACCAGCGGATTCTAGATAGAAAGAAAAAGATAGAGCAAAAGACTCGTGTGAAGAGGGGGATTCCCGCAGAGTCGAAATCCCTCCATTCATCATACTGTTCGCCAAGCCTGACAACGTCTTGTGTTTTTCTCGACATCAAATGGATTTCCCAGGCAGCAATAACGGAACTCCTGTAAGGATTTAGCTGGGAACAACCTGTCAATTGCAGTACTGTGATAAAGTTCCGTGTACGTGTGTTGCTGGTAACCTTAATTAAGCACAAGTTCTTAATGAGCACCAAGTTTATCGAAACTAATCAAATTGTTTATTTTTCAGTTCTTTTCGAGAATTATTTGAAGCTTTCCAAATTAATGTTGATCGTAACATTACAAAAGAAGATTTACGGTTTTGAAAATATCAAGTTTAATCAAATTCCAATATTATGATGAGTCTAAGTTGCTGAAATAAATTATTTTGTAATCCTACCTGAATCATTTAGCACGAATAAAAGTCATCAAGTGACACCCTAACAGTTAAATCCTCACTTTTACAATTGTTTTACCGTTACCGAAGACTCTGAAAACCCTATTAAGACTCATAAAATCTCGCTCGTTTTGATAATAACGTCGAAATAAATAAGAATAACTGTGTCTTTTCGGTCACGTATCCCAACGAGAAGCAACATAACCTCGAGCCGTGGAGGGCCGTGACGTCGTCTTTCTTACAGCCAGATGGGTTGCTGTCATACCCTTCTCCTTGTATTGAGCGAGTCTCGAGCAACTCTGTTTTGTTCTAGCGCTTGCGTATATCACGCAGAAGACTGTGGAAGGCAGTAAGAAAGATGACGTCACGCCACGCGATTCAAAGCGGGATTTTCTCCAGCGATTGGTAAGCAAACGTCGTCTGCTGAAAGCACACGTTAAAAAATTCGTATGGTTTGAGCACTATCACCTATTGTTAACATTAATTCCGGTATCTAAACTAACGACAAAAAATTCAATGTTGGAGGGTTTAGTATTCCTTTAAAGCTTTTTTTTTTGCATAAAGGATTTTGTTATTATTAATGTTCCGTATACAACAATACTGCTACGAAGCTTATTTAGCTCGTAAATATTCATATTCGAAAATAGATTAAATGAAACCAAACTTCAATGGCATGAAAACTGAAGATTTGATTTCCACGAACTAATTCTTAAATTGTGAATCAATTATTGTAAAGCAGTATCTCAAACACCATCAATAGTATACCAGCATAACCCAAAAAACATGGTATTTTTTTTCGGTAAACGTTTTTCTTGCAAATTTCAACCAATAATAAACACGAATATAGAGAATGAACCTATCACAGATTTAAGTTCAAACTTTAAAATTTTCTAATATGCCGAAGTCTTCATCCTTCGAAAATATATCGGTCAGCTCACTATCAAACATCTTCAGTACATATTAGTCATGTAGCGTCCCAATAAAGTTATTCATTTTTTATTTTAGTTTAAATGGATTTAGAGAAGACGCGTCAGTACGCTTGAGTAATTTTATTTATTGCAGGAGCAAAAGGCCACGTATACCCAGCCAATAACAAATTACAACCTGTCAACGACGATTGTTAAGCTACAAAATAAAAATATGATGAAAAAATAAAAAAATACAAATCCGAACAGAGACAATTTACGTTATAACATGTAAAAGTTCTGACAAGGAATTACGACAGGTCAATAATTTTCAATTAACGTTTGAAAATATTTACAGATTTGGACATTACAACGTCGGTTTACAGACTATTCCACACATTTACAACTCTAATGGCCAAAAAATGAAATCGGCACTTTATTTTTGCAATGTGCACCATAAGTTTAAAGGGATGTCCCCGAGTTTTTCTGCCTTTTCTAAGTGTAAACATACAGCTATAATCAAAATTAACATGACCTTTAATAATTTGTCAAAATTAGATCAGCATGGAGTCTACGTAGTCCCAGCGATTGCAGATTTGTAAGTTTTAAACAAGCAGAGTACGATTTAGTTGTCATACAACGCAAACCTTTGGTAAAGCGTCTCTGTATGTACTGACTCCACCAGATCAATATCTTTGTGCAAATATGGTGACCATACTTGGCACGCATATTAGAGAAACGGTCCAAACAAGGGTAGAAATATCATTCGATTTGAAACAATTTTTTTTTTTTGCGTATTTAAAATGTCGTCGCATTACCGAAAACAAGGCGTGGTCTTTTCAGGATGGTCTTTTCAACGTCGTCTTTTCAGTGTGTTTTTTTTTCCGAGTGACTCGAGCATGGTGCTCGTTTTGCAGAAAGAAAATCAGAATTCTAAAAAAAATTAGTTGGCGAGTAAGCCATATCCAAACTGTACCTTGTATTGCACAAGGAGTGAAAACAGCCTTGACAATATGGTTGCGGCCGGTTCAGTGGTAGGAAAGATATTGGTGAAATTTTAGATAGAATTTCGTTTGGCTTTTGAATACAATAGAATGGAACGCTTCAGTAAGCTTGCAGCTTTTTGAAGGCCAAAGCGGCAGATGTTAAGTGGAAGGAACCACCGTCCACCGTCAGGAAACCCTCATGCAACGTGCAGGAAACAACCAGAGAAAAACTAGTACATATGCACTTCCCTTCAAAAGGATCGAACCCGTGTCTGCAGAAGCCAGAGATGTACAGCGGGACCAAGACACCTATCAAATCTGACACCCCAGTGTTCGTGGCTACCTATGCACCCACAACACACATTTACACATTTGGCATTAGTAACTGCCTATCGTTAACCTACATAGCGAAAAGTAACCGATATCTGAGCAGGGTTTACGGGTTTAACACGACGGAAAGTCAAAAGGGCTAGTGAAGTGTTAAATAAAACCATAAGGGATCGGCCGTCAACTTTTGATGCCATAGGTCGTGGGTTCGGTTCCCCGTACACGCAGCCTTTAAGCCCAAAACGCAGAGTAAGTAGGTTTGTATCAGCATTTAGCAAAAGTTTACGGGTCAAAAATATTCAAGTTGGTCTAGAGAGAAAAAAAATGACTTACGTTTAGTCAGGCAGAAGATCAGGTTCACTTTGACAACTGAACCTGGTTACAGGCCAAGCATCAATAACAGGAGCTCACGAACGGTAGGCGAGTGAGGAGGGGGTGGGGAGGGGGGGCGTGTCGACAGCTAGGAGGCTTAATGGCGTGTCGACAGCTACGTCATTAGCGCCAACCCCAATCACACGCGGCAGTGGTTCGAGTTGCCACTGCGCCACACATTACATAGATGTTAAACTAACCCCAAATCTAGATCTTATAATACATCCGTACCTCCTGCAAAATGAACACAGCATAATTTACCATTCGCATTTACATTCAACAATCGATCACATGACAATAGAAATATCGTGCCTGATTCGCCCAGTAATTGTACATTTGTACTTCATTAATAATATAATATTTAGGTGTAACGTCGAGATAGCACACCAAAGACCACCGTGAACACCCAAAACCAATGACCTTACATGTTTTTTTATGCACTGGTTAACCCCAGCTTAGGAACCTGGTGCAGCCTAAAAACCAGTCTTAACAGAAACAGGACCATACAACGTTTATCACTTTGATTTATATATTTTTGTAATCTTTAGTTTAGTTTTGCTCCTCCATAAGTTTCACAAGCATACAGTAAATAAGCTTTAATTCATGCTTCATACACACGAGTTTTATTTTTCATGTTAACACCCATAACTTTTCCTAAACCAGTACATAGTACCGCTGGACAAGTAGATAAAATCGTCAGAACTGCACTATACACTTATCAGGTTCTAAGCTGCATGAGCAGGAAAAGAGCTGGTGAAAAGATAACCGATTACCATTGAATGCTGCTTTATTCGTTTGGCGAACTATCTCTGTCCACAAGATACAACCAAAGGACTAATAGCAGATGGAGACGTCAATATTGTCGGTTATTTATTGCAGTCCCTATTGCAAAGGGCGAATCCAAACGCTTATACAATAACCTGATCGAAAGCGTTCAACTAATTTATTGGCAAACGGATTATGGAAACCAATTAAAATTTAATGTGTTTGCGCAAATGCCCTTTAAATTATAAACATTCGCCCTGTGTTTCGCACGACGATCAATGTTTAGAGTAATAATTACTGACGACGGAATCCGTTCAGCATTTATGCGCAATTATCTGTCGTATCGGAAAGTGCAGGTTACGAGTTAGCAAACATTGCGGACTTGAGTATAGCCATCAAATAGCATTAACTACTAACAACTCGGGATAATTGTCTTGTTACTTAATTGATTTTCCAAGTTACTTCTCAAAGTTACTACCAATTACTCTCTATTACTTCTGATTGTGAACTCATGTTTGTAACCATTACCACTGATTTTCAGTATAGGTGAGTTGCAATGCAGAGGTTGGGGAAGACGGTATTTTACCGTAATGTAAATAGCGCAAGTTATTCAATTTAAAATTCTTACGAATTTATAGTTTGTTTTAATTTACGAATAAGTTGCATAAACCTTTATAATTTGCTAATCGAGGAAACTGAACGTAAATACTAGGGTAACAAACATGTTCAATATTAATTTCCTGCTTCCGAAATTTATGCTTTCAGAAGCATAGTTAAGACAGTTAAAAAAGCAAAAGTTAAGAAAGTATTACAGTCTCTAATACTTTGTTTCCCATGTTGCTACGACAACAGCAACCTGGTTCTCGACAAATTGATTATTTACCATTTACTTCGTTATAAATGTTTCGCTTGTCAAACTAAATTGACATTTAAAATATTATAATTACAGACAAACTAGGAAACACCTTAGGCCTATTGCAGGTGGAGTGGATTTTGTTTATAATTACGCATTTGACTTGTTTATTTATGTAAATTAAAATTAGTTTGTGGTACTAACTCGGCGCACAATAAGAATAGTTATATTTTATTTACCCGAGGATAGTTCAAGTTATAGCATCGAGCATATTTAAACAACTTTAATACTTTTGTCTTTGACATATTTATTAATGAAAGGTAACGAATGGAAGGTAACGACAACACACTGGTTATTTGTGTTTATACTTAAATGAATTTCGCCTTAATTAGGCCAACAATCTACATATATAATACGGAGCAGGCGGCCAAATCACCCGCCACGCCATTCCGTCGTACAATCAAGTACCCCACCCTATAGTGCCATCTGTTAACGGGATTCGCTTTCAAACTCGGGTTGGGACACTTTTCCAACGTCTTCGAACAGATGGCGCCACTTACTACACCTGCCATGTCGCCGTCTATTGACGGCCTTCAACTACAAGTTCGGGTTATAACACTTTTTCCAAAGTCTCCGAAGAGATGGCGATACTTACCAGAGGGGGGGGGGGGATTGAGGCTTAATGGTGCGTCGACAGCTTGGTACTACTTACCAGACCTGCCGCACCGTTTTTGGGTTCGTTTTTGGTATTGTTGTGGTACCAATGCGGCCAACAAAGCTTTAGTCGCATGGAGCTTTGAGCTTAAAAAAACAACAACAACCGGTGTCTACTAAACCAGACAACTTTAAACCAAACGACGATTGGTTCTTAATTTCGAGGCACTTAAACGTAGGGTTACTTGCTTACTGAATGCTGTATTTCTCAGGGCTTTTTTTTTTTTAGCCTTCAGTCAAACATACGCATGCGACTTTTCCGGGGCTGCACCAAAGAGAAAATATCACGGAGCGGCGTTTTCGGTGGGTGCGGCAGAGGGTGCCAGGGCAAGTGTGTGTGTGGCGGGCAATGCGCGTAACCGACGTGAACTGTTTCAAAGGAGTAACTTAAACATGGGATTACTTGCTTACTGAATGCTGGATTTCTCAGTGATAGGGTTTTTTTTTTTGGCATTCAGTCAAACACACGCCAGCGACTTTTCCGGGGCTGCACCAAAGGGGAATGTCATGGGGCGCTGTTTTCGGGGGATGGGGGAGAGGGTGCCAGGGCAAGTGAGTGTGGCGGGCAACGTGCGGTACCAAAGTGAATTGTTTCAAATGATTGACTTAAACATGGGATTACTTGCTTACTGAATGCTGGATTTCTCAGTGATAGGGCTTTTTTTTAACCTTCAGTCAAACACACGCCAGCGACATTTCCGGGACTACACCAAAGGGAGAATTTCACGGGGCGACGTTTTCGGGGAGGAGGAGGCGGCCAAGTGTGTATGGGGGGACACGTATGCGAATCCGGGAGGGGGCAGGAGTGCGGGGATTGGGGGTTAAAGTAATTGTGGGGGAGAGGGTATATGTGGGAGCCATTCACATGTTCGGTCTTCGGTTTGATAAATTTAACACCAAAGACCAAAGACCTAGAGAGAGGCGGGAGGGGTGCGCAGCATGCGCAGCATGCGTACGAGCACAACTACTACAACTATAATACACAGCTGAAGAGCAAAAGACCTGCAGAAAAACACAAGGTTATGGGTAAAAAGAGCGGCACAGAAACTAATACATGCTACTTGGAGATATACAAAGAAAGAGTGTGCTGACTGCACAGCAGATGCAGTTGAAGAGCCACGCAGAAGAAAGGCAGGAGATGCGGCTGATGAGCCCCAAAGAAGAAATGCAGACGCCAAGATGCGGCTGAAGAGTCAAAAATAGTACAAACTGTCGTTTCTTAACTTTCGTCATTTACTATTTTCTTACCAAACGGCAAAGACAAAACCGACGCCATGTTGAATTTCAGTTTATTTCTGGCCTCATCTTCCAGAATGCACTGCGAGACCAGTGCATAAATGCGCCCTACGGGCCGGAAAAAGGTTGCTCAATTTTAGAAATCCTGTTTAAGTTATAATTTAACATACTGAGCTGAAATCAGTTTTCAGTTTTTCGATAGATATTTTTTGTGCTTTATGTCGTTGTGAATATGCTTGATTTGTGGTCTGTCTTGTTATCTCTTCTGCTCCACCTGTCTACGTCATTATTCTGTAGTTCTTCAGCTGTTTACTGTATGGTTGGCTAGGGAGATAGATTTTGAAAGGCATTGGCGCAAATAATTATGTTGACTCGCCCTTCCTTACATATCCTTCCTTCGTCCGAATAGTGAGATAAACTTATCGACAAGAGCAAAGTTATAAAACGCAGGGTCGTCCATAGGAAATGGAAGCTGAGTATATTTCCAGCGTTGAGCTCGTTTTAGTACAGCTTTTAATTATGTGAGGCAATACGTCAGCCTTAACATTAGACACAGACCGCAAAAAAAGCAATTTTGTGTCACCCTTCCTTTTTATTTTTTGCTTTTTCTTCACATATCAAACGTCTTTTAGATGAAAAATGACTTTCAAATATGAAACGCATCGAAATAACAAGACCGAACAAAGATTTATTACGGACATAATTGTTGCTCGCACCAAAGAAGCATTTTCTTTTTCGTTGAGTTTTCGTTTTTTTTTTCTCAGCCAACACACATGCAAGAACACGTATAAATACGATGTTTTATGAAAATTAACAACGAATTTATGGTCTGCGAGAAATTAATTGAATTCCAACCCTTCGCTCGAGAACAGGCCGAAAAAAAGAAGAATTATTTTACCGCGAGCGCAAGAACGACATCTCGCTTCGAGGGAAGGGAAAAAATGATTTAAAATGAGGAAAAGAACAATCAACATCTACTAACAATCAAAGTTGTTGGAAATTTGACGCCTCTTCAGGTTTCGAAGAAAAGAAAGAGAGAGAGGCAGAAAACTAAATTTTAGATCAAATTTTAAACCAAAAGTTCGACGATTCACAGCTCGTAATTGGAAAAGAAACACGTGATACAAAACTTTTAAAATTCGCTAACTTTATGGAGCATCGTGAAAAATCCTAGCACT
>JAHWFP010268497.1:32569-43338 GCA_023313725.1 Lithobius niger | reverse complement strand
CAGAAGCTGAGCCGTTTTCGGAAATTTTGACTGCTGAAAGTGCCATTTTTGAGGTCCAAAAATGATGCTTTCTTCCAGCTGGTCAGTGTGTTGACCACCCCCGTTTTGACGGGATCTGAACAATTTATGACCCCCCTTGAGAGGGTCCAAAACTTCATGGCTCCCCCTTTCCTCCGGCGTCCCGGCGATAAATAATTACCGGTCTCTTAGGGTAAATTTTGCCCTCATTTAGTGGCCTTTGGGTCGCTTTTGTCCTTTAATATCTTATGAACTGTTATCGTGAAATTTTGGACCTTCGTAGTTCGAAATTGTTTTTAATTTTTAACAAGTTTGATTTGGAAAATGTAGTTGTTTCTGCATTAATATAAATTCGAATTTATTGGCGACAGGTTAACAGAAAAAGGACAACAGAAAATCAAACAGCAGATTCAATTTTTCCAACTCGGTTTCTGATTTTGCCAACTGTACTTATCAGTTTTCATGAAGTACGGCTTTAGTTCTCTTTCTGTTTTAACTAAACCCAACGTACTGATGGGCTGGCAGACGAGCTAGTAAATCAAATCGGCAACTCTGCATTAATTTTTGAGATTTTATTCGGTATCACAACTTCAGACGGCGATAACTTGGCAGAAGTCCTTCTAAGTTTTGTTTTATGCCGCGTTTATTGATGTTTCGGCATTACCTAAGAAACGTTTTAAATGTTGCGTTTTGGTATATTAATATATCAGTAATTTTCTACCCTCCTAAAATACCAGTTACGAGTTGCTCCACGTTGAAACCCCTTCTGAGCGGCACTGTCTAACAGAAGAAGAACTATAAGAAGTAAACTTTGCCAACTCAATTTTTAGTTTTGTCCCGTGTACGATTTCCGCGAAGTTAATTGTTAACGACTTAAAACTCGGTGGGATATAGTTTTGTGCATTTTTTGTTTTTATTTTCTGCATTATCTATGATACTTTTAAGTCATGGTGGTGACATAGCAAACAAAACGGCCAAGTAAATTTCGCCAAATACGCAAATTTTCGCGGAGCTTCTTTTTCCCCACACGGATTTGAGGAGAGCTGCAGGGAAGCAACCAGAAATGATCAGGGGCAGCGTTTCAGTTACTCCCACGCTACACAGAGGTGTTGCGAAAACTGATGGAAAAAAATGTATTTTAAACTTTACTTTCAAACTGACCGAATGATGATGATTAACCAGTACTCGTGGAAACGGGAATTTGCAGGAAAAATTTATCCGAATTTGCCAACTCGACAACTTGAATTTGCCAACTGTATGTGTTTCTTGGATGGTTGGGGAGTTCGGCCCTGCATCCCTAGGCTCCAAACCATAAAAAAGTACGCAGTTCGTATCGTACTGCAGCCATTCGTCCAATTTCATAGCTGGAAGCCTTCCTGTTATCTCGGTATCGTTGAATAATCACCCTATGGAAATTAACATGGGGATGAGCGGACTAGAATTAGCTAGCTAGTTACACATTTTCAACGTTATTGAGGGTCAGATTTTGCATTGAAAGCAGCATAGCTGGCATTCCTACAACGAGTTAATTTTTGTCAGGTGGGTCATTGCTCTTGATTTCAACACTATTTAAGCTTTTGTGCCGCATTATTACTTTTCCTCAAGTACCTGAAATGTGCCCAACTATGCTTCAAGATATAAGACACTGATGCTATGGTGCCGCGCCACAATAGTTTACTACCTCGACAGTTGAATTGATGTGATGTTTGTTGTGATGATTGTAGACTAACATGGCGCGACACACTAGCGTGTGTCTAGATCACCAGAGAGTACAAAAAAATATTGCAAGGAAACCACGTCAGAAGAGATATCCAAGATCATCTAACCGTATTAGAGATTCGTTCTACATGTTCTGTTTCATGGATTTTCGAAAAAGTATCCATTATCAAAGCATGCGTTGAACATAAAGCTATTCGTTTAAATAAGGCATGTGCGGAAAGAGATGTGAAAACATTACACTTATTTACAAAGAAGTGTCCAATATTTTAAAGACAGAATATGTGATTAACACTTTTTAAGAATTCGAAGCTGCTGATGCCACTAATCCAATCTCAGTTGCGCTTTTGCAATTCATGCAGATGGTGGTTGATCTTTGGGACTTTACTAGAAGTGTGCGATCTGGGATTTGCACCTTACTTCACTTAAGGAACTGGCAAAGTATTTCTTTGCCCACGACAAGCGAAACTACGCAAGAATCCCTGAAATTTATTTAGCTGAGATGAATGATTTAGAGGAAAATGATCCAGAGATACTTGTTGAATTTGAAAGAAGCAATTGGAAAGTAAACAAGACCATGGTGCCTTTTTGTAGTATTGGTGGCGACCACGCATTGGAGCTCATAAACCGAAGCATTAAAGTATCTGGAGGTATTCGTGGTATAACCTTACATCTCAGTACATGTGCAAGATTCTTTCTTATAGAACCTGAAATGGCAGGGTTGGCCAGTCAAGCACAGGACAAATGACTGATGTAAATAGATCAAGAAATCTAAGGCTTCATGAGTTGAACCTAGCAACTTTACAAACAATCAAAGACAGTATACTGAAGCTTCATAACTATTTGAAGGAGTTATTAAATCAGTATGAAGTCAACACAGGACGGCTACTCAACCTTGATACAATGACAATAATGACTGAGGGCATCAAAGTCGATGTATTTAGAAGAAATTAAGTAGGACAAGAACTGTACGTACAGTTCCTCGAAGAAAGAGTCCATCAGACTTTCTCTTGTTACAATCTTCAAGGACTTCGATGCATCATATGGGTAAAAAACAACATGAATGTCATGGTACGTTACATACTTTCGATAAATAGCAATCATAAAGGATGAGTGGAAAGTTGGGCACATGTCAGAACATGAGGTTCTTTAAGGGTGAAACTTTATAAGGTTTTTTTTTTATCTTGGTCTTCACTAACATACGCACTTATTTCTTGTGGCTTTTCTTCAAGAATTATCGAAAGTGCGCTTTTGTTTGAACAATTCTGTATCGAGGCACCTATGGCAAAAAGCGATCTTGGGATCAAAGAAAATTCGTAGGAAATTCGTAGGAAAATTCATGGTTTTAGATATATTCAAGGACGAGATCGTGCCACAACCAACATTCAATCTTTTAATTCACTTCAACTTTCTTGTCTTAATCTTTCCACATTTCAATTTAAAAAAAATAATATTAGACATTTTGTCCCATATATTCGCAAAGTCTTATGTAGGCCTACTCTTTCGTTCGAGGAACTGTAAGTATAGTTTTTGTCCTACTTCATTTCGTCTAAGTACAACGACTTTGATGTCCTCTGACATTAATGTCTTTATAACAAGGTTGAGCATCTGTCCAGTGTCGTCTTCAAACGGATTTAATAACTCCTTGAAATAGATATGAAGCTTCAGTGTGCTGTCATTGATTGTTTGTATAGTTTCCATAGGTTTAACTCGTGATTGCTTCACTTGCCAACCTTGTCATTTCAGGTGCTACAAAAAAGATCTTGCACATGCACCGGGATTAAGGGTATACCACGAATATCTCCAACACTTTCAAGCTTCGGTTGATGTGCTCCAATGCGTGGTCGCCGCCAAAACTACAAAACGGCACCATGGTCTTGTTCACTTTCCAATTACCTTTTTCAAATTCAGCAAGAATGTCTGGAGAATTTTTCCCCAAATCATTCATCTCAGCTAAATAAATTTCAAGAATTCTTGCGTAGTTTCGCTTCTCATGGGCAAAGTTCCTTAAGTGAAGTAAAGTGAAAATCCCAGATCGCACACTTCTAGTGAAATCCCAAAGATCAACCACCATCTGCACGTATTGCAAAAGTGCAACTGAGATTGGATTAGTGGCATCAGCAGCTTCGAATTCTTAAAAAGCTTTAGTCACATATTCTGTCTTTAAAATATTGGACACTTCTTTGTAAATAAGTGTAACGTTTTCACATCTCTTTCCGCACATGCCTTATTTAAACGAATAGCTTTACGTTCAACTCATGCTTTGATAGATGGATACTTTTTCGAAAATCCATGAAACAGAACATGTAGAGAAAACCTCTAATACGGTTAGATGATCTTAGATAGCTCTTCTGACGTGGTTTCCTTGCAATATTTTTTTGTATTGTCTGGTGACTATATAATTTTACCGCTGCCTAACTGTTGTCAATACCACTGTTTTCAATATAGAATCCTACTGCTTGAAGAACTGCCATTAAGATGTATAGCTCTCCTGGTCGTAATAGAACATCTTGCAAATCGCATCTATGCATCTAGAATTGTTTTGCTGGTATATATACGCCAATGACTGTTTTGCCATTACTTATATATGACGTGATACGTGATTCATAGATACGTAAAAGTCGTTAGTAAAGTGGGTCAAGTGAGGTCAAAGGTCAATTTATAATGATCCACAGGTCTACATCTTTCATTTGATACTATAAAGATAGCATAGTAAATATTCACTAGTTCTGTTAAATCTGGGACAAAAACATAAAATATTGACCTTCTATTTACCTGTATTAAGTTCAAATGGGGTCAAAGGTCAAGTATTATAATTAATTAATGGTCTACGGACCGACACCATTCGTTTGATACCAAACATGACAAGATACCATAAAAATTTAATAATTTAGTCAAATTCGTGGAAAGATTTGTAATTTTTTTACCTTTTTGACCTTTATTTGGGTCAAATGAGGTCGAAGGTCAAATATTGTACTGTATTAATAATCTATGGACCAAGAACTTTAATTTGATAACAAACATGATGGGGGCTCACTAATGTTGGTACTTAGTCATCTTTTAAGGAAGAGTATAGGCTATAATCCCACACCCCCCACCCTCACCCCCTGCTAAAAATGCGGGGTTGACACCAACGATTTTTTGAAAGCCTGTGACCATACTAACACTTTGCCATAGGTGGCATGTTTCGCCCACGAAAATTGCAAGGAATGCCATTCGGCCCCGGACTATTACTGTTCGAAAAGGCAAAGGAACTAGACATAGGAGGAACCAAAAAGGAAGTATAAACCTTGAGGTAACTAATGCAACACCAGTGGAAAGGCAAGTTGATAACGGTGTATTATCCATCTCAGAAAGGATTGCCAGGTTAGATCGACACAATCCTGTTACTAACTCACTTGAACGAAAGGCAGTGCAAATTTTGGGCGGGTCCAAATTATGGAATGATCATTTGATTATTCTTTAGACTCCAACGTAAGGGCCCTTAAAAGCGCTAACCGTACATATCTAAAACTTAGAGATTCCCAGGAGCAGCACATCACTTAAAGGATAAAATTCCGGAAATTGTAGGTGATACAGGACTATCACAGACTATCATAATCTGCGGTGGGTCAAATAACATCATGAGTGATTTCCCCAGAGAAGATTGTAGAATCCTCAGTGGCAGGCAGCATCAGAGTCATAAAACCTTTGGCCAAAATAATTGCTCTCTTTGGATTATTTCCCCGTCTGTAACGAAGACAGACGAATATTCTGAGGTCTATAAAACAAATGTTCTTTTGAGAAACCTGTGCAAACTGCGTGCAAACTGGAACTATATTTCTGTCAGTAAATGAATGGGGATTGATGGCACGCTATGGTCTTTACCTTACACCAAAAAGAAAAAGTGTCTTCCAAAGGAAAACAAATCTCCATAATTGGGACATATTTAGGGAAACAGAATCCCCCAGCAAGCTTTGATAAACCACACAAAAAGAAAAAGAAAAACGAAAACAATAACCTGTGTGCTCTTAAATACTCGCAGTTCACTTGAATCGTAAGAATTTCCACCTTTTATTAGCCACGAACAAATTCGACATTTTGTTTGTAGTTGAAACTTGATTGACTGCTGCAATGTTGACTCGATGGTCCAGGGGTTTTGCCTATGAAATTTTCCGGGAGATAGTGCGGTATTTTTTTGAAAGGGGTTACCTATCGTGACTTGTTTGCAGTCGGAGGAAGCTGAAGCATTTGCGGTTGAACTTTTACAGTCCAAATTTAGTTTCATTATTGGCCATCTCCACAACTATAGTGAGGCTTCTAGTTGAGAAAAACGGGCACCTTCATAAATTCTGCCATACCTGTAAATTATTCCACCGCAGTAGTCTGGGACTTTAATCTGTCTACAGCTGAGTGGTCTGTTGCAAGTGCATCAGATCGTATTCATAACAAATTCTTAAGTCTGATTGCTGGTTGCAGTTTCATTCATTAGTAACTGATCCAACGCATGGTGATGAAATCCTCAATTTGTTTTTAACTGGCGATGACCACATTGTCTTTGATGTTGAGGTAGGGGTACAGTTGGACCTCAGTGATCGTAATTATGGTTTCATTTAAGATTCAACGCAAAATTGAGGCACACTCAGATCCACCTAGGAAATACATAAATTTCCGTAAACCACAAACGTACTTGTCGAGGGTGGACTGGAGTTTTGAATTAGGTCGATTTTTTAATGTTGAAGACTGCTGGAATTTTTTCATCGAGAAAATACTTTCATAATTTTATGCCAACAACTAACCAATGGGAATCCAATAAACGGTAGCCACCAGCCAATCACACACCTCCTTAACACCGATTAAACGACCACACGGTAATTTATCAGATTAAACTGTCAGCCTCACCCCTCCATTTTGGTTTTTACGATCGACTCACCTGATATCCTGTTTTCCGCAGTACAACGAATGTTTGAAAGAAAGCGATGTACAGCTTAATCTTTGGTTGCCATGGTGACAGAAGACGGGGAGCCCAAGTACGTTAGACCGCTCTCATTGGGTTAGGTCTATCGCCGCTACTATATGTGAAGCGTAGCGGTAAAGGCAACCCATAGTACGTAAATATTACCGTGGTACTTGAATTAACCAGAAGTAGTACAAAATAAATTAATAAATAATAATTGCCGTAAAACTTAGTATAAAAACATGATAAAAACACCGCGCGCAAGGGCTCGGAGCTCAGTATTTTTTCAGCTTCGATTTGCAACTCGTGATTGAGAAAATTTATCGATAAAAAAATACGCTCTCGTGATATTACTACAAAAAAAAAATCAGGGTAATGGTTGAAGTATGTAACTCAGCCAAGACTAAGAAAAATACGCGTACCCCGAGAAATATTTATTACGTAATAAGAAAGCAAATTTATTACAAGGCGATCGATCGTTGCACTTGCAACTTGTTTGTTAATGTACAACAAATACCGAAAAACATATAATGCTTGTGTCAAAGAATGGCATTGCTCCCAGAAACGGGCAATTTTGGTTGAAAGGAATTTATACCGTAATCTGTTCCGTTTTCTTCGTTAGAAGACTGGAACATTTACAACCATCCCTCCATTTCGGATAAATGATGTTTTCATTATGGCGGCCTAAGAAAAGCCAGCCATTTTAAATTCAGTGTTTTCTGAAAACGGAGTAACAGATACTGCAATCTATCGCCACTTCTATATGTGAAGCGTAGCGGTAAAGGCAACCCATAGTACGTAAATATTACGTGGTACTTGAATTAACCGGAAATAGTACAAAATAAATTAATAAATAATAATTTCCGTAAAACTTAGTATTGTTACGGAGCATATTATATTTGAAGTGAATCTAATCTAACAACATTTTCATTAAAAATAAGACACGTATTTACTTTGGTTGAAGCGCTCTGACAAGCTACTTCGACCTATCACGGCGAGTTACATTCGGTTTCGGTAAATTTATGACTGATTGTTTGGGTAACAATCAATGAAACAAACATCTGCACATGCACAAATGTATAGTTTTTACTACAAAATGGATTATTTCAACTTTAACAAGTATGAAGCCCAGTCACGCCCTCGGACCTGATGGTTTCTCGGCTGTTTTTTTTTAAATAAACAAATGTGTTACCATATTTTCCGTGCCACGAAATAATTTTAACATTGTCTTTTTCGACAAGGAAACTGCCCCTGGTATGGTCTACCACAAATTCTAATATTCAAAAAGGGAAATCCAGTTGATCCAAAAAAAAAATTACCGACCAATTCTCTTACAGCAGTCTCATGCAAAATTATGGAATCGGTAATACGGGACGTAATGATGGAGCACCTAAATAAATACAAACTTATAAATGACGCTCAATTCTGCTTTTTACCCGGACGTTCTTCTGTACACCATTGCTGTTGCAATTGCGACACAATTTTTGTGCAAAACGGCGAGTGGATTGGCATTGCATTGCAGTAAAATCGCCGTGGTGGGAGGCTTTTAGGAGCGCATGGTACAAACAGTCAAACATTGTCTAAGAAAAATTATATAGGCAAACATAAGTGTCCCAAGACGAGTTTTCAGCCAAGCTTACAGAAATTGAGGTCATAATAAATCAGCGACAATCAGATTATGTAAATGACGATCCGCAGGTATAGAAGAGCCATTGACTTTTTAATAATTTTAAATGCGAATTTCGACTTGTATATACTTATCGAATCGTACGTTTACATTAACGGCGACACTTAGGGACGAAACTAAGATTAAAACAGAAGATGTTGTATTAATTTAATGACCAAGACGGTGACGTCACATGTGGAGTCTTCTCAGAGTGACAAACGTGCAAGTTAGACGTGACGGACGAATTAGGAGTCATTTGCTGAAACGGGAACATGGACAGGAAATTCGTTGGCCCAATCAGTCATTTACCAGTTAGAACAAGTTTCCGGTGGAAGTGAAGACACACAGCAGTGACTCCTTTAAGGTATTTTTTAACGTTTTAAGTAGGGTGCCACTTTACTGTCGCTGAAGTGTCACGGATTGTTACGCAACAATGACGTGACAGTATGGTTGTGTTGTTCCAGCAGTAACTGCTCTTGTGTCATTCTATAACTGTTTTTAATTATTTTAAGACTAGTTGAACTATCCTCCTCCTCGGGGCGGGATTGGCGGGTTGTTATTTGCTTTGCAGTTTGTATTTGGTTGGGGGGGGGGATTGAGGCTTAATGGCGCGTCGACAGCTAGGTCATTAGTGCCAACCTCAGTCACAGTGCAGTGGTGTATTTGGTTTGGTGTATGTATAGCTAAGGGCCAGGGTTCCGCTATAAATTCATTCTCTCTCGCCTCGGGGACGATAATCTCCTTAAGTTAATGCTCCTAAAAAAATCAAGTCAAATCAAATCAACTTTTAGGGCGTTTTTGCCACGAGTAATGTCGGTTTTGTCTTTAACAATCTTCAAGTTAAAAATTGAAGTATGAGACAGCCGGTGAATAACACTGTCTTCACTGTGTTATTCACTCTATAACGAGATTCAATCAGGCCTGATATCCGTAACATGCACATTGGCAATAACGACTCCAAAACCGCTTAGGGACCGCTCATTATTTACCGCAGGCGGGAAGGGGTTGGAATGGTGTCGTCACGGATTCTTTTCGGATTCTCTAGAGGGAGTGGAGATTAACACCAAAAATATATTAAAAAAAAACCACCGTCCAATTTGGAGGAAAAATACATTTTTTGACCTAAAAAATTACACTTTCAGCAGTTAAAATTTTTAAAAACACCTAAGCGTCCGAAGAGGGGATACCCCCACAAAGAACACATATTTAATGTATTATAAAACATTTTAAAATCAATCTTGTCCCTTCGTCAAAAACGAGGGACGTCTTCCTTATTTCTCAATGCGACCTGCTGCTTACAGGAAAATATCTACATCAGTTTCAATTTTATGCATAAGAAAAGTTTACTTTTTTTGGGGGGGGGGGGGGTGGTGGGAGGGAGGAGGAGGAGGGTTCAAATTACCTTTTGGGCAATAAGTGAACATTGAGTAAAGAGGTGGTCACGATTTCCTTGAAGGGAGAGGTGGCTGGTGGGTGGTGCGGACTCATCGAAAATTTCCTCAAAAATGTCATAAATAATGAACGGTCTCTGACAAGATGTACGTTTTTAGCTGTACATTTTTGAAAACATTACAACTCCACAAAATACAGCAAAATAATCTAAAATAAGATACAAATAATGTGATGTGATAGGACGGAATTTTGTTTGCTTAAAATAACGCGTGTCTGCAGTGACACTTAATGGACTAAGCATAAAAAACTACCAAAATTTGGTACTCAACATTGACAGATGCAAGAAAACCATGTACAGCACTCAACATTAATCTTTAACCTTATATTCGCCCATGTAAATCGAATCCTGTCCAAATTCACTTATTATAATTTTCCATCGGTCTTAGTAGTACATGTCTAAAACAAATTGAATCACGAGTAATAAAACCAGTGATGAATAGAAGCTGTGGATTTTGCTATCATTACTGTAGTACTTCTCATGCTTATCGTCTTGTGCTGGTGGCTAGGCTGTCTCCACAATAACTTTTGGAGCTATTGTCCTATTTAATTCCAACTTTCCGCACAGAATGTCCAGTTTGTGGATTAAATTTCATCCATCTACGTATTCTGGATAGCTGACACTGAAATACCCGTAAATCGCCTATTAAACGCCCATGGGACGTTAAAATTAATTCGATTAAAAAGGGGGTGGGTTCTAACAAAGTTAGAATTCATTTTTCGAATCTTACTACTGTCCAGAGAGTATGTTTACGACTAACTCCATTGCAAATAAATTCTCCGTTTACGCGATCATTCACGTACGTTATCTGCGTTCGGGCTAGCATTAACGCCGTGCCTTTATTCTCAATTGTTCAAAAATGTAAGTTTTTTAAATTTACTAGTTAATTTAGTTTGCTTTACGTATGAAACTTTTAGTTAATTCTGGTGCAGAATAAACTACGATTTAAGGGGATAAACCATTGATTTCCTTGGATGTATGTA
>JAHWFP010268497.1:13069-31543 GCA_023313725.1 Lithobius niger | reverse complement strand
TATGTTTTATTTTATTATTTCATGTACCGTTGCTATATGCGCTAAAAAAAAGGGGGGGGGGGGCCTTTATTCTTAATAACGAAGGATGTCTATACAAGATTTCACATTTTGATCCTGTTTTTTGTCCACTCAGCCCCCGGTACTTTGAATATTGTTTTTTTTTCTCCGCTTTAGTTTAAAGATCGTGGATGGATAAATTTAACCAATACGTCAGTCCCATGGGCCTTCACGGCGTACTTTTAATACTCGTTATATTTTTTTGCCTCCTCGTGCGAGCAATTAGCCACCAAGTAAACAAAACGATAATTCAACAGCACAATGCTTGAGTTTGGCCATTTCAAAGTATAAATAGATACATAATAGATGATTAAAAAGAAATAGACTATTATGTAATGCAGCTAATTCCCGGTAAGAACTTCAGTAGCTATTTCTTTGGAATGTTACTGGCTAAGATTACGGACTCTCCAGCCACCGGGTTTTAATTAACGCAATAATTCAAACGCATCTATAGCCTCTACCTACTAGCCTCCTTCGTTAAATTACCATAAATTCTCCCAATGGATTTATTTTTTGACTTTTTCTTATTGGTAAATGCTGTCGTTGTGTGAGACAGGTAACAGGATTTAAATTCCATATTAACAGTCGTAACCGAATCGTTAATCCATTAACATCCTGGCCTTGAACAAGGCTGTGAAAATCAACCTCCGCCTAAGAGGCCATAAAAATCAGAGGAATGCATCGTTATGAAATATATCTTTGTTCTTAAGTTCCATTAAAATTCAAGTTTAAAAGTCAATTATTTTGGAAATACGGTGAATTAAGGAATTGTCTTTGCAGTTCGAAAGTCTGTGATTGGTCGTAGGGGGTCTGTAAATGAAATATTTCACCTTTGGGCTAAGAATTACGAGGTAAAAGAATTTGTTAACTCTCAGATTACAACCCTGGACAAAATATGAAGGCATTGTGTTTCAGGACCTTCTCTAACCTCTACTTGATTGCCATTCCTTGTCGAGAGACGATAGAGAACGCAAACAAGAAAAAGGTAAGCTCGGCAAATTACAACAATTTTTCATATTTATGCAGAGTTTAGCGTTACATCTGTGAAAGAGAGAGATGAATGAAACATTTCTGCTAAGCGGTTCTTTCAGCTCTAAAACATTTTTTTCCTTTTTTTTTTTAAATATTATTTTGAAACGTAGCGTATTGAGAGAGTTTAGAATTTTGTTTATAATCGGCTCTTTTCTTGTATTCGTCACGCTTTCGTTTTATATGGACAATAACTGGAAGGAGGTTTACCAGCCCAGATTTATGTTTTAAACGCGAAATCGTTTTTTTTTTTAATTTGCCACGGAGTTGGGACGCATTCGACGCCCAATTAAACGTAAATACGGCTAGTGCTGTCAAAACGCCAATGCTTTTCATTAATTTTTTTATTTTGTAAACAATTATGCTACAACAACGCAACAGCAGTAACGAACGTTGATTGATGATTGATTAACGTTAGTTTCAATATGAATATAGTATCCAAGCCAAGATAGGGCAAGAAATTATCGGAATAAATTCTCTTCTCGACCCGATTTATTTGAGCTAGATTTGAATTTAACAATATTTTTTTGTAGTAAAGTTGTTGTCTACAAAACCTATTAACCTTAAACTGTACTTTCCTGTGAAATAAAATTAAACGTAAATATAGGCTAAAACTTATCACCCGTTGTGAATTGTAAAAATTTAATATAGTTTAAGTTTGTGAGGCGGTAGGCTGAAATAAGAAAAGAATAGTCAAAGATAAAAAAAAAAAACTGCTTTAAAATTTGTTTTAATCTGATTGTTTGGCCCTTGCGTGATAGCCCTTACAGAAGCATTTCATTCCGCTGCAACCCAAGGCCTATTCCAACTAATGTGTATCCCATTGTATGTTCAGCTAGGATTTTAGTTCGTTTTAATTTAATCGTTAGTTTAAATTTATGTAAATTTAGTTTAAATTTTCAGTTATGCTTTTAAGTTGGTTTATCCTTAAAATCCTTTTTTTTTAAATTTAGCCCGAAATTAAAAAAAGTCCGAATTAAGATACATCTTCCTTTCAAATTGTAGTATTATTACTACTTTATCTTTTCAATTCGTGACAAAATGGAATCAGACATGGTAATCTTCAGACTTTAGTTTGAATCTTGGAATAATGCTGGTAATTTGCGACAAATCTTAGAAATTCACCGAAACGGCATAGACTAGGATATGATATTTGAGTTCTAATTTATTGTTAAATTGGCATGAGGACTTCTATCGAGAAAAGTATAAGTATCACGGTTATATAAAATTTGTTATTTTGAATTTGCCTGTTGGCTTATAATTCCTTTCCTTTTTTTTCGGTGAAATCTTATGCTTGTATGCGTTTTATGCCTTAGAGGCCGGTTGTCACCAAATTAGCATTGCATCATCTAGGCCTATCGAGTTCTCTCTCGCAGGAAGCAAAGGAATGCACATAGCAAAAGCAAAACTTTTAAACGCAAAAAAAAAAAACCATGTGACGCCTTAATTATTGAGTAAAAATTTGGTACGCCCTCGTACACCTGGAAACAATCTATAAAGATTAACGATACTGATGTCACTAGATGGCGCCACGGAAAAATATAAAGAAAATCCCCTGACGCCATCTAGTGACACTAATATCGTTGATCTTTACAGCTTGTTTTTAGGTGTACGACGGCGTACCAAATTTTTACTCAATAATTAAAGAGTTACGTGGCTTGTTTGTTGCGTTTAAAAGTTTTGCTTTGTGCATTTCTTTGCTTCCTGCGAGAGAGAACTCGATAAGCCTACATGCTGCAATGATAATTTGGTGGCAACCGGCCTTTTAAGCCTTAATCTCTTCACACGTTAGCGGAATTTATATAATCCATCTTTCCCTTTTACAGATTTAATTATGTTTTGTACATTTCTTTTTGTTGTATTTTGGGGCTTGTTTTACAACAAATCATCTTTTTGACCGTCTTTCGCCCTCCTCCCATCCCCACCTACCACTTCCTCGTCGTTGCCGAGTGCGACACGCGACTCGACCAAGTCTTTTAAGTGAAGGTGTCCTTGTCATGATGCGACGATAGGTAGTTTGTAAGAAAGTCACGCCCAACAATTTCGGGGTCGATGGCTATCGAAAACTTTCCCCGTCCCACTTTTCGAAAGACTGGCGTGTGGCATTTCCTTGTAATCGTCTGTGACGTCACTTTCTTTTGCAATGTAATATTACCAAGTAAAACGCCAGCCTTGTGGAATTATTTGTGTGAAATACTTCTCATTGTAAGGTTAGGTGATATGTAGCAATCAAATAAATATTTACGTCTCACTAAAAACACTAAAAACATTAAGCGAAAAAAGGGTTTGAACGCTTGCACATTGTCGTCACTACAGAGTGGCATAGTGAACAAAACCCATGGGCAACCAACATCAAGGGGGGGGGGCACCAGTCCAGATACTATCTATTAAAGAACCATCATAAATGTCGATCATGTCGATCATAAATTCTTAACCGGTTAAAATAGGTTTTTTTAATCCTATTTATTTAATCTTTTACAGTTAGCACGCAAACGGTTTATATCCGCAATCCTAAAAATAAATGCATGTCTTCTATTTTAGTTTGCAGAATTTGAAAAAAAAGTTTTATTGTATTAAATGGATTATTATAGAAGTAGATTTTAAAGTGTCATTTGTATAAATGTGCCAGGAAAGGGTAAATACAATTGGTAAATAACTATTTTGATCTACTACACAAGCAGTAAATTTTTGCATCCTCCCAAATATCTTCCTAATTTAGAATCTGAGCGAGGAGAGGAACATGGGACAGCTTTGCCCACTGGCCACAAGTGGCCGTGTTTCACCACTGCGCTTGCGTAATTGAATCTTGAGGCTTTGAACATCCATGAACTCAAAAAGAACGATTGCAATCCGTTTGTAGACAGAATTGCACAGTTTAGCAAAGATACCATTTTCGGGCTGGTGTTTTTTTATTTTTTTTATTTGCCGCGCCAGAGCACACTACTGGTCTAAAATTTCAATCAGTGACCACAGGTTACAAGTTTACGTTTTCGTTTTGATAATTTTGCCTTGAATTTTACCTTTACACCACAATACAGAATACGCTTTTAGTGATGAGCGATGCGACCCTGAGCCAAGGAGCGTCTCATAATGTGCCGGTGTGTTTGTCTGCGTGTATGCACCACAACTTTTGAACACCATTATACAATTCATTTCAAGTATCCCACGTGCCTTGTATGCCGTACCTATGCTTTTAAATATGCTTGAAAGTTGGGAAAGGGGTGGGGGAGGGGAAGACGTCCCTGGGCCTGCCATTATCAAAGTTCGAAATTAATTAGACATTCCGAGAAATTAATCAGAAACAAAATACGTTTCACGTTTTTTAGTTGATGGTTGAAGACCTTACAAATATTCAACCAATGCGTCAACCATTATTAAAAAAATTGTTTGTATGGGGATGGGTCGGAACTTTAAAGAAAAAGTGGTAAACTCCTGGCAGAAAGTTAAACCCAGACATCAACACCTTTGTCAAATGAGTGAAATGTTATAAATGCAACCGGAAATCGAACTCAGTGGAAAACGGGTGATTGTCTTTTTCGTCAATTGGTCTTGCAGCCAGGACGTTAGGACAATGATTATAATATAATAATAATATGAGTTTACCACACATGAATCGAGGGAAGGAACTGGAAGGTTGATGAAACTCGACCACCGGACGGACCTAAGATAGAAGACAATCTTCATTATGGTCAAATAGGCCGCTTAAGAAATTTATGAAGGGGGTTCTTATCAAGTATTCTGCGAAAGCCAGATACAGTATCCATGTTAACAGTTTCAGCTTGTAGGGCATTCCAAATTGGGACGACTCTAAGCGAGAAGAAATTACGTCGGCAATCCAGACGCGAACTCTGCACACACAGTTTCCAAGGATGTCTCCTGGTGCGTTGCACTGTTTCCCTATCAAAAAGAGAAGGTCCACTGAGATAAGAACACGCAAAATCCTGTAGGTTAGGACGAGATCAAACTTAATCCTTTGAAGTTCAAGTAATTCTAATCCCGTCATATTAAGGCGGTCTGCGTACTTGATATTGCGCAGACCCGGTAATCCTTTGGTAAACCGGCACTGAACCGACTCAACTGAGTCGATATCCTTTAAAAGGAAAGGCGACCACACTGGGGTTGCATACTCGAGCAAAGGGCGAACAAAAACTTTAAATGCCCAAATTTTTGTTTCAATACTACCGGAAATGAAACATCGATTAACAATTGCTAACCGTCGAAATGCAGAGGCACAGATTTTCTGGCAATGCACAGAAGGCTTAAGTGTATATAAGGTTCCAAATTCCCAAATCTCGAACTTCGTACACCAATGGTAAAGTTTCATTTTCCAAGGCGAAACTATGACCAGGATTATTAACGCCGACATTATTAACGCCGATTTGTTTATTTACCTCTTTTCTACACTAATTGCGTTGCATCCAATGCTTTACGCGACGTAATCTGCTAAACTGTAATTTTTTTTTTTACGATGTGGTGAAAATGTTGTCGGTAAGAGCTGGTGTTTTAACCTTTTGAGGAACCTCTGGCGTCTTTCCGAATGATTTATTACTGTCTTTAACATGGTAACAAACTATTCATTGCCAGTGTTAAGCCACAAGACTAACTATCGAATGCATGATTCATAAATGGTAATGAAATACTAAACTGTATCAGCAAAATGTCAATGACCGCAGAGGATACCCAACCACCGCAATGGTATCATTAATAATGTTAAGGATGCCAATAAACCAAAAGAAGACTAGGCTTTTGTTTCATACCTACTGTGTTACTGACATATACAGCTAACTCATTAGTCGCTACTTGGTTACACAACCTGTTTAAACTTGATACCACTGGTATGATCTATTAACAAAACGATTTCAGATTTATAAAGCATCCCGTACTCAAAAAACGAATTGGATGAGACACTCGGTTCAGTTTTCAGCTTCTCAAATTATTTGTCATTTTTTGTTTCTGGCGCCGAAAATTGAGAAAACATAATAGGTGCATTTATACAAAGATCTCGCAACGTTATAACGCCAACTAGAGCCAAGAATCTAGAAGCTTGTTTGAAGTTTCAACTTGACGAATAGCGCAAGCAGCCTCTTGTTTAACTGACGAGGCTGCGTTGTGAGAAATCAGATAAACCACAGGCATATAAGCAGGCATCCATCTAGTAAATATACACTCGGCAAATAATAATTCTATCGCGTCAGTTACACATGTCACTAGCTAGCTAGCAGCTAGCAGCTATAAGGGCGCGTTTATGCAAGGACAAATTTCTCGCTTACTAGCTTTTACTTGGTCAATACTAAATCTGCTGGCTGCTTCTCGTCTTTGCCGGAGAATGCGGTTTTCGAGTTATCTATACATAGTAACCATGGCAGCAACGCGGACGCAAATCTGTTCCTCGTGCCTCCTGACGCGACGTACGATGCGTGCAACACGACAGCGTCGATTTGTGACAACTAGAAAACAATTTTTATTGCAGTACAAGACGACGGACAGATTTCTGAATGGCGGTATTCAAAGCTTTGTCTTCGATTCGACAACCCCGAAATGGACGCCATGTTGGATTTTGAATTCTCGCTGCGAGTAGCTATTTATTGTACCACCGATTGATCACTGCTAGAAGCTGTTTTTTCAGCGAGAATAGCAAACTTTGGAAATAGCGTGAAATGACAACAATGTTGTAGCAATGTTTATAATGACTGTTGCACTCTGTTCTTAGTCCGTGTTGTTATTTATAATACATTTAATTTGTTGTCTATTACCGCATTCATTTAATAGAAACGGGAAATTAATCGTAAATAAATAATGGTCGCCTAGCAAATAGCTTTCGGCGAGCGAGAAGGTTTCGTTGCATAAACGAGCCCTAACTGAGAGTCATAGCGATGAGAAAAGTGTGGTTGACATGGTAATGCCACATTTTTGCAAATTAAAAGGACATTTCTCCCAGCGCCATTTTTCTCGATCCTCCACATCAAGTATGGCCCCAAAGGTCTATTTCCTTACCGTTAGTCAATCCCTTGGTAAAAATTCGTTATAAAATGTGGCGTCTAGGAGATTTTCTGTAGAGATAACTAAATACAGATGCAAACCTACTTACGTTGCCCTTTGGACTTATATGTCAGACTGCCTAAGCGGGGAATCGAACCCAGGACTTTTGAAGCCAAAGGCCGAGGTCCTACCGCTGAGCCAGTCTGACACGGCCACTAGTCTGGCTCAGTGGTAGGACCTCGGCTTTTGGTTTTAAAGGTCCTGGGTTCGATTCCCCGCTCGGGCAGTCTGACATATAAGTCCAAAAAGCAACGTAAATAGGTTTGCATCTGTATTTAGTTATTTCTTGTGAGCCTTTGGCTTTCCCGTCTTTCTGTTGAGATAACAGAGGCTGCCAGACCGCCTCGTCATTATTTAAACGAAAGGGATTGTTTGTTTATTTAGTTTGTGTATGTGTGCTTACCCAAACTTTAAGACAAGTCGATTGATGTTATCCAAAGTTTTTTGTTGTACATTTCGCTCAACTTCGTTAATTGCAGTCGCACTTTTTTTAAAGTTCAGCACCACTTCTTCCTATTTAGGTGCCATTTTCACAAACTGGTGTTGACAAGTTAGCTTAACAATGTGGTGATACCGGTGAGACAAAAATATAATAACCCCCAACTTTCGGTGTTTAAATTTCTTGCCTATCTTCCTATGAAACCATGTATGAGTTATGCGTTTAGACTGTCACATACGCGATTTCGCTTCGTGCCTAAAACTTGGAGCTGGCAGACGCAACCGACATGCGATATACTGTGCATGTTTATTGAGCTGACACTATTTCGTTTTAAACTCAAATGTTAGGAAATGTCAACACTTAGAAGCTGGTATGTTTCGGCCCAACCTTATTTTTATTATAGCACCACGAAAATAATTAACTGCACGGTAGGCTTAAACAGAACGGAAAGTCGATGGCTCAACACGAGTCAAATAAATTCAGATGAAAACCTATTCACGTTGCCTTTTGGAATTATATGTCAGACTACCTGAGCGGAGAATCGAACCCACAACCTTTGAAACCAAAGGCCGAGGACCTGTCGCTGAGCCATACTGACAAGGCCGCATGGAGTTTTGCTCAGCGGTAGGACCGCGGCCTTTTTTGAAAGTTCGTGGGTTCGATTCCCGCCTCAGCCAGTCTGACATTTAAGTTCAAAAGGGCGAAGTAAATAGGCTCGCATCTATATTTATTTGACTCTTGTTGAGCCATCGGCTTTCCGTCCTGTTCAAGACTACAATGCAGTTAATTTTCGTGACGGAAATAAATATCTACGAGACGGAAAGCCAAATGTGCTGAGTTAAATGTTAAATAAATATAGATGCAGTTTTACTTTCGTTGTCTTTTGGACTAAAATGTCAAACTGCCTGAGTGGGGAGTTGAATCTTCGACATTGTAGACCAAAGCCCGAAGCCCTACCGATTAGCCATAACTATGTGAAAAGGCTTCAGCCTTTAGTCTGAAAGGTCGAGGGCTCAATTCCCCTATCAAGCATTATGACGTTTAAGTACAACAGACAGCATAAAAAGTATTGCACCTGTATTGCTTCGGTATAAATATATCGTATAATTTTGTTTGTCAAGAAATATTTGAAAAATGTGTTAAAATTAGTCATCATATGAGTGAGCCTATTTCCTTTGTTTTTTCATGGCACCGTGGATTTCAGTTACACTTAGATATTCCCCCTCCGTAATAGCCCAAGAGGCCGCAACCTTAAGTTAGCAGTTGATAAGCCTAAACTGGACAAAAAAAAGGGCCGTGTCAGTATGGCTGTACGGTAGGAGCGCGGCCTTTGGTTTCAAACGGGTCGTGGGTTTGATTCCCCGCTCAGGCAGTCTGAAATAAGTCCAAAAAGCAAAGTAAATAGGGTTTGCAACTGTATTTTAACTCAGTTTTTTTTAGCCTTTGGCATTCCGTCTTTAAACCTAGACTGGACTGTAGGAAAGTTTCTTTTTGGACAGCGAGTATATATTTGCAGTATGAAACTCTATTCAATTTCTTTTGGCTAATTCTTGTTTCCGTGCCTGTGTTCAGGAAGAATTTAAAATGGGGTGACCTGTTAATTTTACGCTTGCCGTACCGTTTTTTGTACATATTCTTTTAATTTTCTGTTTACGGTAATTTTTTTAACGGAAACACATTTTTTTCTGTGAAATTGTAAGGCCCATATTATTTGTTTTATTGATATCCAGTTTTTTATGTACAGTTTTGTCGTGACTCGTTATTTTTCGAAAACATTTATTCACGCCACATGTAATGGATTAACTAACAATCTCATCTAACCATTTCGTTTCTAACGAATAAATTTACTGTTAGGTTTAATCATGACGCATCCAGCAATTTTGGTTCGGGGGTTGCGGGGACGGAGGGGAAGGGGGGAAGAGTGAAAAAAATTGAATTGAAGGTGGGATGCGAAAATTCACAGTTTTGTGCCTTTGAAATGGTTAAAACGCCAGTTTTCATTATGTTTTTATTGTAATAAATGCTTTATTTAACTATTATTTATGAAATACTCCTAACGTGGGGTCTTGGAGGCCCTCTTTGCCCCCTAGGGTGTGTCACTGCTATTACGCCAATAACAGTAACCCGTTAAATCACCAAACGGTAGGCTTTATTGAATTTATGTCTCAATGGATATGACAGGCTACGATTTGTTGAGTGTATAATGACGGGTTTTGGTTCCTTCACTTTCACTTAAACAATCTTGAAATGAGGCTAAGGTCACTTCCGTCCGTCGACAGTAAACCGTCACTTTCGTTTTTAAGGTAGGGGGAGGACGGAAGGAGGGAGGGAGGGAGGGGCAAAAATGTTGAAGGACGAGGTCAATGAGATCGACTATTAACGACTTGTGCAATGCAGAGCAACAAAAGTAATAGTGGGCCAACCAATAATCAATCTTTTGTGGTGTTTACTCTTGGCGGAGTAACACGGTCTGTAATTTGACTCTCAATTTTAATTTCTTTCAGTTCAATCATGAAGCCCTTCGACCAAAATGTTCTTCTTCTTCTAACTCTGACACTATTTCTGACTGCTGTCACCTGCTATCGGGGAGATTACAGAAAACCGCGAATAATCTGCGATAAGACTGAGCTCAAAGATGCCATCTACGAGGCATGCAGTTACATTCCGTATAAAAGAAGCGCCGATTCTGGAGAACACGAAAATACGGACACGCAGCGACCAATGAGTAAGTCTTTACTATTTATGTAACTCGTCGAACATGTTGATTACTTAAAGGTACACCTTTGGGCATAAAAAAATGATCGTTTTCGTTATACTGGGGCTTTAAACTATGCCATTCAACAATGCCACTCTGTGGCATCAACAATGGAGAATTCCTTCCGCCTTCAGTGACGTATGTTCTTATTTACAACAATGAAAAAATTTGCATTGTTGTCGGGCTACTTGAACCTCGATACAGAGCGGTGATTTTTTTATGCCCAAAGGTGTACATGCATCCCTGTTGGCTTTCCTGTATGACTCAGTTTTTGCGACGTTAGTTCAAACTTATGCAAATGTTGCCAACACGTTCATTTTCTTGTTTTTTTTTCTTGCGCGAGAGGTGATTTTGCGACATTAACTCTGACCTGTGTAAATGTTACAAACGCTATTTTCAACAGGTCGCAGGATATACCGGAAGGGTTTATGTCCTTTTAAAGCAACATCCGGACTGCCTTATAACATTCCGCCTGCCGTATAATAGACACGCGCTGATCGCCACCGCGCATATTAGTACCACCAAGGTCAACTTCGGTAGTAGCTGCGTTGCTCGCAGGGAAAAGCGCAGCTACTGTCTCAGTTGGCATTGCGTCTAACTGAGACAAACCAGCATGAACGCATAATTGGGTCGGCGCTAAACCGGGATGATTTTGGTATTTTAAAATCTCAATCTATAATTTTTTAGGTTAGTATCTTATAGTTTTTCTTCGGCGACCTATTGGCATAAATAATTTTAATTTTTGCCGCATTAGTCTTTTAGATTTTTGATTTCTTAAGTATTAGCAAATGATTAAAAATTAGCATATGGACACACGCACAGTTAAAATGTCAAGGTCATTGTAAGCACGCAAAGGATCATATACGTGTAGGATACAGTAAATAAAGTTCCCCAATATTCAACAGAAAATCTCCTAGACGCCCCATTTTAAAACGGATTTTTAGCAAGGGATTGACCAACGGTAAGTAAATAAAATTTTGGGGCCATACTTGATGTGGAGGATCGAGAAAAATGGCGCTGTGAGGAATGTCATTTTAAACCCTTTGATTCAACTATTCGTTGCTATTTTTTTTTTTACATCTAGTAGAGACAAAAGACCACTGACGGTAAAACTTAATCATAAACCGTGGTTTGACGTAAACTAGCTTAGAATACCTTATATCACGATACGATTTTTTGCGACCGGACCCATTAGTACAACTAGGAAACTATAGCCTTATCGTTCCTCCACAAACTCCATTGGCCTAGTAGTGGCAGGCTTTATGAGGAATTGCCAGCTACACCAAAATTGCCAGTTCGGCAACCAGTTGTACCAGTCATGCAAACATTATCTGATTAACAGGCTTAAAGGCGCCTCTTCAGCTTTTCAACTCCTAGATGCAGCACTGCAGAATCTTCGAGCAATATAAAGATAATAGCGGTAAATAAAAAATGGATCAACACTATTCTCAGCAGCGCCACTATTTTCATAACTAAAACGAGATTAAGAGACCCACATCAGCCTATTGGATGACGGAGGATATGGAACGTGGATGCTGTTTTTAGAATGTGGGCAATGCTAGCGAAATGGCGAACAGGCGCGTTTAACACTTAAAAATACGTCTACTCACCCACAGTTTTGGGAATATTACTCACTGTGCAAAACCTTTTTTTTTACTATTACATTTTTGGAAAAAATAAACGTCACGAAAATTCCGAAAGTTAAGATTTGTGATCTAATTAATTTATAACATTCCAACATGAATGAGCTGCATCCTTTTATTGATTCGATTTGAATGCTGACCTCAATTCTATACTTTTAATTTTATGCATTCGTTCATAAGAAATATATTTCTTTGAAATGTCGCAGTGGTTTTGGTAAATTGTAATCAGCCCTGTATGGAGTTTTCACCTTTACTTTATTTAACCTTTGAATTAATAATATATGGAATTACTTTGGCGTTTGATATCGTTTCTTTAAACTCGAGGCGATCCTTAACAATGTGTTTTAACGTAGCATTTCCTTACGAAACGTAGCATTTCTTTACAAACAGTAATAATTATCTCCTGCTAGTTGTCATAAGAAGGTCATTAAATTTTTGAGTGATACGAGGAGCACAGCAGAGGAAAGGAGCTTCTTGCCGACAGTAGTAAAAAGCAGTGGCTCCGATAAAAGATGATAAGGTCTAGATAAGATGGCCCACTGAGAAGGCCTAGTACCACTCGCCACACAAGAACACACGCCAACCAATTTAATTTTCAGCACGACAATAGGCCCCTTGAATTCAAACTAGCTATACAAATCACGAAAAGACAGTAAGGGGCACCCACTCCATCAATGATAATTGTGCTATCTATCATTGACTGGAGTGGGTGTCCCACTTGACTGGCTTTTCGTGATTTGTAGCTTGTTTGAGATCAAGCCGCCTATTGTCGTGCCGAAAATTAAAATGATTTGCTGTGTTCTTGTGTTCTTAATGATATCCATCAATTTAACTTCGGAACACATTATCCGATGAATTTAACCTATCAATTTCTGACTTATTTGTGTATTTACGTTCGGAAATCCCTAATATTGGTTAAAGGGTTTCGGTTTTTTTTACCCTTGATATATTAAAAAAAAAACACCGTTTTTAATGTTAAATTTTTGGCAGTCCTCGAAATACACTAGGAAATGAATAGAAGTTAACCACTCGCACTACGTCGTTCAGTTATAAAAGGTAGATGAACGTTCCTAGACAAATTTATCACAATATTAGGCTTCACGGTTTGTGACACTGAAACCTCGTAATTCGCCAGCTGCTACACTCGAGTGTTTCTGCAATAGTATAAAACTTCATCGGTTTTACTTTCAGTGGTTTAAGCTGGCTTAGGCTGATAAAGTCTAAAGAACTTGTAGGCTTTCTCTGTGTATGACTACTAAAAATCAGTAGTGCACAGACCTCCGAGAGGGCAGGGGCAACTTACAGTAAAAGGTCGCACTGAGGTTTTGTTTCTAGAGGTCTTTTTTTTTTTTAGTTTGTCACTCTGTTTTTTTACCCCTTTTTTTTTAAAACCTTTTCTTTCCTGGCCTTCTTTTTGCCCTTTTTACGCCACTGGGCCCTTTCTCTAGCTGTGCAGCACTCGCATATTTGCAGCATTTGCATGCATAAAGCAGTTATTGAGATAGAGTCGGATGAGACAGGGCCTCGCGTCGTGACGTCACTAGGACTATTGTCTAGTGATGTCACGTCTCACTCGAGTCGTTTACTCGAACGAATCATGCTTATCACTTATAGCGTCAGGCCGGAAGTACCTGAATATCATCGATAAAACATGATTTTTGATGAGAACACGTGCCAGCAAATTGTAGGCTCTGGTATTGAACAGTTTATGATTAAATCGTTTGCATATGAATGGGTCCTTGACCAAAATTTTTTGCCAATTAATGCTTCCGTATGGAAAAGAAGTTGAACTGGAATTGGACTGGTTATTTCCCTTTTTGACAACATCGCACGGAAAATGGAGTACTATCTGTCGTTCTTCTTTGGGCGAACCGATAAACAGTGTTGCCTGATACCCGGACCTGTCTGGATTTCTCCAAACTTTTTGACAGTGACATCCAGACATCCAGACTTTTGCATAAAATTACCGAAAATCTCCAGACTTTTACCGAGCTTCAATAATTTTCATGTTTGACGAATGTTGGTTTGAATATTGCTAACTAATGTCTATGCCAGTGACGTAGTTATGCGATTGAGCAAACAACGCTTCTGGTAAGTGTTGGAGTGTAAGACAAGTGGCGCCTGGCTGCGGCAGAATTGGACACTCACCCGCTACTTACAATAACACCACGCGAAATGAGCGATGTCAATATCAGATGTCTCTGCCTGTCACATCAAATCCAAGCGAAGAGCTGCATCATTCACGACGTGCGTGCGTCTGCTGGGAAGTTGGTTTCGGTGTGCACTTTTCTACCAGTGTCTTTGCCGACATCGTCGCGTAACAGTGGTGTAGCGCCAAAAAAAAAAAAAAAAAGGCTCGTTAATATTCAAGGTCAAAGTCGAAATGTGCCCTACTATATCATCAAAATGTGAAATTATCATGTTGTGGAGAATCTCCAGATTTTTTGGGTGAAATCCAGACTTTTGGAGTTGTTTTCCCAAACAAACCGTGCTTCCTATCTGGCAACACTTGGCGTCTACTTTTGCGCTTCGCCGGTAACTGTCCCAGTATTCTACGCATATTGACAATTCGGGTAGTTATGTGGAACAAACAACGATTCCTGCTAATCAGGTAACCATTGTATAATCGGTGAAACAGTTCTGTAGTATCAATTCGACAAATATGTGAGTCCATTTCGCGAGCAACGGGGCAGCGCGAACAGGGGTACCGCCACAGGGCCCCGCCCCCGGGCCGGGGGGGAGGGGGCGAATTCCCCCTCCCCCCGTCGGGGAAGCCTTGCCCCCATCGGGGAGTAACCGAGATTGTCATCGGGGAACAGCCAGAAGACGAAGTCTACATGATGTCATAAAATTAGTAAAAATTTTCGGGGAAAAAAGTCAAAATACAGTTGCCGTTTTGTTTGCCAGTAGTTCTACTGTTGCTACCTCATCACCTCCATAATATTTAAAAGCTGTCTTAGTTATTGCAGTAAAGTTAACTAAATATGTATAAAGCTAAACTTGTTAAGGATTCTAGCTTGAATTCATGATACCAATGAACTGAGCGAAAATCGTGTACAGTAAGTTGCTAAACTGAAAATTGATTTGCTGCCTTAGACCGTCAACGCCATGATTTAACAGACATCTTAGTTATGAGACACGTTTGGGATGCCAACGCCTTATCAGTTATCTCTAAAAAGGAGAAGGCCCGGTTTTAAAAGCCCAACGCACAACGCGAAGTTTGTGAGGGGTCAAACACACCCCAAACAAACGGAGCAATAGCAGCTCAGTGGTCAAGAGTCCTGGCCTCCCAACCAAGAGGACGCAAACTCAACTTCAGCGTCTAACCAATACAGAACTAAAAACAAAATTCACTGCGTTCACAAATGGCCGTATACCTTTGAGGTCAGACTGTGTGTTCTTGCTATAGTTATAGCAGAAATGTCAGCTAAATTGGTACAGAAAAAAAACTTGTTAAGCTTTCCTTCCAAGTTTTCGTCAGCTGAAGTCTGATAACAATTAATTCCATAAAAACCGAGCAAAGAATCAAAATTGAAGAATAGTCTGCCAACAGTTACACACAGACAGGGGAGGTTTGTAAGTCTGTGCAGCAGGCCATTTTTTAACATAATAACTACTGCTCCAAGTGGAGCACCAGCCTTCACGAGTGGAGCACCAGTCAGCATCATGGAGCAGTGGAGCACCAGCCGTTGCAACTCCGTTCCAAAAAGTTTAAACTCATTTTTCGTTTTCAAAAAAATCATTTTGATAAAAAATAAAATTATAATGACACGAATATGTGTAAGCTTTTGATGGAATTCGTTCGTCACCGGTTATTTTCCGAAATTCCTAATGCCTCCAACCCTATCTAGTTTAAACACTTAGAACGAAAACATTAGGATGGCAATGGCGCATGTCTCCAAATCATGTGTCCATTCAATTTTTTTCCCATGGCACCATTACGTGGTATACTCACTCCACTCAAAACCTTCTAAATGAAATGAAATAAATTTAGAATGTAAATTTCTGAGAACTGGAGTGCAAAACTGTATATGTAATCAGACTGCCCTCTGTCCACAGAATCATGCCTTTTTTTGCTATATGGAGCACCACTTCATATTCCTTAAAAAATGCCCTGCTGTGCAGTTATACTTTTCATCTGGCATGCAGGTAAGGTGGTGGCGATGATAGGGGGTCGGCCTATTGCCTTGGGGTCTAGACTGGGATCAACGGATTTAATAGCAAATTTGTTTTACCCAAAGCTGTGCTAAAATATTAATAAAATTAATTCATTAATTTTTTCTATTCATTAAAATTTTTTTTTATAAATCGCAAGCATTTCCGACTGACGTCCATTTTTCAGAATCAGATTTTTTTTCTTGGGTGTGATGGGGAATGGTGGTTGTTGCCCCCTCACCCCCCCCCCCTCCAAAAAAATCGACCGTGGCCGTATGCACGCCTGAATGTTTAGACGTATTTAGTAGATTTGTGTTACTGGAACGTATGTCGCTGTTTTATTTCATTTAATAAGAGCGTATTCGGAGCATTGGTTATGATGGCTTCTACGTAGCGATCGTGTCTGCCGTTCTTCAACTGCCGCTTTACCTGTCCCAACCACTGTTTAGCCACTATGAGCCGTGGGCTCATGATCTTTTAGCATAAGATATTTATGCTAAAATATTTATTTAAATTGTTGTTTGGTTATGAAAAGCAAAATAGGTCATATATATTTTTTTCAAAGAACAAAAAGGACACTTTTCTCGAAATGGGCAAGGGAAATGACGCCCCCCCCCACCTCCTGATCCCCTTCCTGTGCACGCCACTGTTAAAAAATTTCAAGTGTCGTCGTGTGGCGGTGACTCGAACCGGGTCTTCCGGTAGCATGTCGATTGATGTAAACAAACACTCTACCGCATCTACATATATAAGCGCCGGTGTACACGTGCGTTTTCTGAACGCTGCGGCGACGCTACGGCGCCGCTGTGGTGACGCATCCAACAATGCACACGTGCGTTTTATTAACGCGCGTTGACGCTGCGGTGCCGCTTCGGTCACGTATGTGCGCGTTCGGTTCCCTAACCTCGTGTACAAAATATTATAGTTTGAAACCAATGAGACGATGTTGCTTTTTTCGCCTACCTCGTGAACAAAAAATATAATTTAAAACCAATGCGACGAATTTTGGTACATTGATGTACAAATTTAAGACGTACATGGGAAAATGTTATACATCCTTTGCAGATTAACTAAAAAATTCGGAAAGGTTCTTTAATTACTTCCCAATGAGTCTTCAATCATTTCTGCAGCAACATTTCATATTTCAGGATAGTTCTTTACTCCCCCAATAAACAATTCCACGTCCATTTCGTCGAAATTGGACGCCATTGTCGGTAACGCTTTTGCGATAAACGGCGGACGTGTGCACCGCTCAAGTCATGCAAGGTACTCAGAGACGCAATTGCGCAATTGGGTGAAGTTTTTCTGTGGCCGCGATCCGTTAGCAGGCCCTCGTTTCCAGGTTTCTCTTGCCCGTCTGATGCCGTAGAACGCGTTGCAGCCGGTGATGTTGCAAATATTGTAGTTGATAGTACTTTTTGGCGTTTTATAAGTGTTATAACGATAATGAAAATAAAATAAGATTTGTGATGTATCAACAATGAAAAACTTTGAAAGTTATTCTAAAGTAGGCCTATGTCTTTTTCATTATTTATTTGGTATTTGAGTGACCATTTTTCTGTATCAATCCTAACTTGAATTCGGTAAAACAGTTGGTAAAACAGTTGTTTTTTTAATACGCACATTTGTTTATTGGGAGAGGAGGAAGTCACTCACCCCCCCCCCCCCAACGGCGCATCGAGGGGCAGGGGCAAGGTAGGATATTATTTTGTTCCCCCAAAATAAATAAATAAAAATAACATTGTACGAGCGTGGAAATCTTCATAAAAGTTACCTTCCAGAAACCAAAATAAGTGTTGAAATAGGTAAAAACGTTAAAGCTTCCGTGGCTCTACCCGGACCCTGCTGGGGGAGCTTACAGCGCTCCTCCAGACCCCCTAGCTGTGGTTTTGAGGGTATGTAAATGACCGTCCCTTCCTTCCTCTGGAAACGAGTGACAGTTCCGGTACTTTACCAATTAGAAATTAAGCATTGGAGCAGATAGAGTTCAGAAATTTGTTAAGGTGAGTGCTGCACTAAATTGCATACCAAATCGAATTACTTGCTTTACCCTTTTACTCGAACAGACGACACAAAAAGAGTGAAACTAGCTAAAAGGGAAACCAGTTACAGGAAGGAAAAACAAGTATTCACACCACCGAATAACTTACAGGAAAACAATTTTTTTAGGATGAAAAGAAAGTATATTTTCTAATAGTTTTCTGTTGGTACAATATTTTTACCAATGTGTTCTACCAATTCGGTGGCAGGCAATGCATTTTTTTTCCACTGGATGTTTGCGGTGGAAATATTTTAGCCCCCACCCCCTTTACTCGCACTAAAAGATCACCCATTGAAGGCCCTTTTCTAGTATCTCC
>JAHWFP010268497.1:0-12969 GCA_023313725.1 Lithobius niger | reverse complement strand
TCTTTACGAATTATTGTTTGTTTATTTCTTAAGTTTCAGAAAATAAAAGAACAAAAATCCGAATAGAAATTTCAAATACCATACAAAAACTATTTTTGTGTGACGTGGGTAAAGTTCTTTCGGAAACCTTTTATTATTGTCGTTAATTTTTGCAGTTAACTTCGTTAGTGAGCAAACTTCGAGTTCACGAGTTTGTTAAGGTGAGTGCTGCACTAAATCGTCATACCAAATCGTTGCTTTACTGTTTTATTCGGACAGACGACAAAATAAGAGTGAAACGAGCTAAAATGGAAACCAGTTACAGGAAGGAAAATATTACTATCGAAAACGTTATTCATTACTACCGAATAACTTACAGGAAGACAATTTTTTTGTATAGGACCAATTATTATATTCAGTTTCTCTGCATTAAATCATGGTAGCATGACGTCTGGTAATACTTTTTTTTAGATTAAAACAGGATTTAAATACGAACTTCCACTCATTAGACGGAGGTTGCAACTGCTACAAAAATAACGCATATAATCGAAAGGAACACCGGACGGAAATTATTGAAAGATGTTGGGATTTTTGGTAGGGAAGGAGAAACCAGGTAAAAAATGATTGCTTCTTTTGTAAAAGTAAAAGTGCTTTGTTATTTAGCAGCCTTTATGCTTTATTTCTTTGGTGAAAATTGTTAAAACGCGATCGGTCTGCTCATCAACAGTCGCTATACACCAGAGCTATGCAGCAAAGCCGAACTACGAACCAGCGACGCTGTTCTCATTTGCCGTGAGATTTCTTCCCTTTTACTAGTAATAAAGCATATTTCGTGGGATAAAGAATAGCTGAATTTCTAGGCTAGTGTTTCTACTTGAATTTCTTTTTCAGTGGATTTTTTTAATCTGCTGTAATTTCGTCGGTATTCGTTCTCAAACGCTGAACGGCAGTGTTCTTCCAACTCATTCACATTGTAAATCGCCAGCATTCCCGGCCCACGTTTACTACAGCGCCATCTGAAAACTCCCGTGGCGTAAGTAAGTTTCCAGAACTAAGTTAGCAGAGGATCGAGTGACTATGACCAGGTAGAGTATTTGTTACCGTGAAGCCAGATGCAAGCCATTCTCGGGATGTGTCTAGTCTTATTGTACAGTTTCTTGAGTGGTTGTAGCTTACCCACGTTCCTCGCCCCTGTGCCTTCTAGAGTGTCAGTGCTTTTGCCGAGCTATTTCCTACTGATGTGGTCCTGCAATGTGAGTCACCAACGCAGGATAAAACAGTTTAGGAGTTAGATTAGGAAAATTACGTTTTAAAGGAAATCAGTAGCACATAAATAACTAACTAGTACTGAACTAAATCAGCAGCTTCGTTCGTGCCTTTAATTCTTTAAGGGTGGATGCAATTTGCAGTAAAAAATTCGACGAGTTGGGCACTGTAATCGTTCATACGCAGGCACAGAACTTAATACTATTAATACAATCCACCACTCTTTACAGCACGAACACTTTATAGGCTCCTGATGTAATTAAAAAAAATTGTAGTTACGTCAACTCATTGGTATTACAACTTCGTATATAGGGTTCCTAATTAATTAGAATAACAATTACGTTCGTTGAATTACACTTGATAATTGTAATTACATGTGATATATGTTGTTTGCCATCTTATATTAAAAGAAAGTGGTTGTACGGACAATTTACATCATGATGTAGAAGCGAAAATGTGACGGCGAAAGTGTTGCACTGCCATGGTAGCAACATTATCAATGTCAGCGACATCGTCTGGTTAAATTACTGTAGTCATTTATCCGTGAAAATTAAATAAAGTCGTGAAGATACAATTTGGCAAAATATCAACACCAAAATAAATTTATGACCATAAATTACAATTGCAATTGTAGCATTACTTCCTTCTGTTATTTTTTATTTTGTATTTCCTACTATAACGTGGTAGCAGTTCCACCATTTAATTTTCTTTGTTGTTTACGATCTTGTTTGACATGAATACAGGGTGTTTCTTCTCGGGAGTATATCTCCTAACGTGTGTGTGACGTATAATTATATGGTAAATATGATGTCAGGTTAAGGATCTTAGGCACAATGCATCCTTCAAGGTCATTTAACTGCTGTCTCCGTACGTATTAACAATACATACATAGTTCGAACTGCACACAGGTGGAGAGATTGAGAAATGAAAGGCAGTATAGAAAGCAGAACGGGAAATTGATCAAGATTGATCAATCCCTGGGAACTTCACTGCGCACATCTGTGCAGACAGGAACGCCGTTCTAAAGGAATAAACCGAAACCACCACTGCCATTTTCATTGAAGAAAACGATAATGTCACGTTAACACATAGTTGCAAGTGAAAGGGGAAATGTCCTTGCAGACCCTATGAAACAAACCCCCTTTTGTGTGTAGTGACACCGGTGGCCGGTGATGTCGTGCTCATCTCATCGTCGATTGTGGCGTGACAAACAAAACACAAACACGATATGTACATGTTTGCAATTCGAACTAAGTGTCTATTGTTAATATGTACGGAGACAGTAATTTGATGGCTTGAAGAATGGACTCAAGGTAGTAGCAGGTTACACCAATAGATTGTCCCTAACATTCTTAACATGATATCATATAACCAAAAAAATATGACATATGTTACATACGTTAGGAGATATTCTTCCGCTCCCGTTGGAACCATTGGGATGAAACACCCTGTATATTATACATATATATATATATCACAATTCTTGGAATATGCTAGTCAGGTTGCTCCGCACACCTTGGTAACGACATAGATCTTGTCGAGCTTAGGTTTACTACAACATGATTCACGAGGACAACTTTCACATTTATCCTACCCTGACAAGCTAACATTTATTGAATGGACGCACTTGAACAACATACATGAGGATTGATTTGAATCGGACGTAACCTTAATCCTAAAGGTTGAGAATAAACACTGGGATTATGTACATTTCTTTGAGCTCGCTTCAGCCCACACGAAAGCAAGCCCTTCAAATTAGTTTTGTATAACTACGGTACAACAAATCAAGAAGAAATTATACATGTGCCAACCATGAGGTGCCAATCTCGAATGCCCTATCCGCAGTAGTTGCCATGGCTAGCTCTCTAGCTTCTAAAAAAAAAGCATTAACTTGTGACATTTCTACATCCCTTGTTCGATGTGGCTGATGAGTAGTTTACGAAGTATTTTCTGAAGCGTTTGTTACATTTGTGACATATCTCGTGCCGATGTTGAATCATACGATTTGCTTTTTAAAAAAAAAATAATGTTCAATGAACAAATGGTGATGCTCTTCGGTCTTTTTCGAATATTTTTCCTCTTCAATACTAAACTTACCTCAATATGAAAATCCATTTGTGTTTTCCAGTTAATCACCCACCACGCAGCCGTATCTTACGAGTTTTGGAACGCATACTTCAGGACACCGACGACTCCTACCAAAGACTGAAGCGAACTGCCAAGAGTCCAGCTGTCCCGCAGCAACTGGTAACAAAATGCTGTAAAGTGGGATGTACCATGGAAGACCTTATGACTGGTTGCAAAAATTAACGAAATCAATTCATAACTGCAGTATTAATTCTATGCATGTTACTACTTACAGGGTAATATCTATGTCAATGCCTCAAACGGCACTTCGCTTTGAGGCTAATAGTCAGATCTTGCGGTACCACTTTAGGGTAACCATAGCCCACAGAGAACAGGTGACTGCTGATACGGTTCAGCTTCCTTACCTCACCACAGGAGTACCATTTGGTACTCACGGTGCACTTTTCCGCTTTATTGAAAATTGTTCATAAACGGATAATGATCGGATAAGAGGTCAAAACTTGCTTAACTGCAGGAACTAGAGGTCGTAATATGTTTTTTTTCCATTCGTACTTGCAGGATGGAATCGTCATTTATTATCTACCTCAAATCACCACGGTGCTATTGTCAATCAGGTATATTAATCAGTTGTCAATCAGTCACAATAATCAGTTTCGTTCTCAACAAAATGGTTTGTACGATTATTGGTGGTTGAACATGCCAAACTAACGAAGCAAAAACGGGATAAGTTTCGTGTAAAAATACGTGGGAAAGAAACAGGTCTATTTATTTACATCATTAGCACGAATTCAGAAACATTGATTTTTATTTATTGTAAAACGTCTGGGTAAAACTGGTATTTATTTTACTACCATTCTTTAAAATTAAGCTATTTCAAAATACAAGTTTTTAAATTCTACAGTCGATGGATAGCGTTTTATGAGCAATGGTCTAATGTAAGTAAAAATTAGGATTTTTTTAATAGAAGAAATTTTTACGGAATACCATCCGTACAATGCTATATTTTTTATATTTTTTTTCAGCGTTTTTGAAATCTGGTGTGGAATTTGTTTTAAAAGTTGCTGTAACTTTGCATCATCTTATCATGTTCCATTCCACCCCTAATATTTATAAACTCTGTGATTTAAATTAGGTGAACTACGAAAGCAGGTTTTAACGTCGACATTTTGATATAAATGCAGGTTTTGATATAAATTAGTACTTTATCACTTAGCAGATTGCTAAAACATTATTCCATGATTATCAAGAAGCCAGTGTTGAAATGAATAATGGTTACCACAACACAGATTTAGTTAAATTCTTTAATGATAGAATGATCATTACGAGCTTCAACCCTATTCAGTACAATACATGTTTTAATTGGAAGTATGTAAAACACTGTTGAATTAATATAGGTCATTTTAAGACCTACTAGAATACGAAGGGTTTTAATCATTCATCTTCACGCAATCTCACGTGTAAAACTTTCTAACATTATTTTTGTGTACAAGGCTCTTACCTTACTGACGAATGTGTGAAGTACCTGTGTATCTAAATTAATAGTTACTGTGCACAATATTGTTTAAGAGAATGTGTTTAACTGTTTATCTCTACATGTTAATAGCGTATTAATTTAATGTTTCATGAAATTCATGTCCCACCTCAAAGAAGAAAGCTTTTAGAATCATTCGGAAGAAACCCTTTAAAACATTGGATTTAATTTAAATTGTGAAAATATTCACTGTAATTTAAACGGAAAATAGCCAACAGGCGCATACCTAATTTCGTTATATTTTTGGAATTTAATGTCAGAAAGGTAGAAGAAAAGAAGTTTCCAAATGGCAAACTTACGGCTACAAATATTCGTCTTTATTACATAATTCGGACAAATGGTTTCTTGAAATGACATCCATATTTGATAAAAATTCAAATGATGCAGAAACAAAATTGATGATCAGCAATTCAAAATTTGTATCAGAGTTGCGTTTACATTACAGTTTATGTCATTCCAACTCGTCCTTAAAGGCTCTTCCGTACAATATCTGCAATATTCACTTGTGTACTACTAACACCACTATATTTTTATTACACTGTAGTACTTGACTTAATTATTAAGTGTGTTGCAAATATTGGTTACTTCATGGTGACAAATTAATAAGTCGTATCTGGTGTTATTAAGATAAATAATATCAAATCATTGTAAATGTCACGTCTTTGGAACATTTCCCAGTGCTGCTCAATTTTAACCATTTTAAGATGTTGGTAGGCTACAGATGCAAAACTAATTCAGTTATTCTTTGACATATCTCACTGTTAGAAAATTCGAATGGTTATCTCAGTATAACAGCACCACAACTACAGTCTCAACCAAAGCTTGGCTTTACGATTAGACATCCGAAAAATACTCTGCAAAGAACAGTCAAGGGTTTCTATGACTACAGAAAGTGAATACCAATTAGCGATTCTTAACACAAACCATTAACGAAACCTAACACCCATTATGACAAACGATTTTCTATTCCTAACCCCCATTAGCGATATTTAACACCCATTAAATTCCTATTAATCTTTATGAAACCCATTTGTTATTCATAACACCCTTGTGGGTAACCCCAAACGATTCTTAAAAACGAAAATCTGGATTGTTCTTGTGGTATTCCAAAATGCTCTGTGTATAAGAAGCAGCTCAACGAACGGTTCACAGCAATAAATAATGAAAAGAATGTGTACGTAAATATCCCAAAACAGAGAAAACCTAACTTTTGATCCGTCACTTTTGTTTGTCACCATGATGACTACTGCAGGACAATTGTTTATTTTTTTGTCAGTCTCTGTGCATATTGTATGAGCCGAGTTAACTTTATTTATACTTCTTTGGGGAAAAATGAAATGTTAATTGTCATATCTACTAAAAATTAATTTAATTTACCCCTCCCACCTCTTAACTCTCTATGATACAGTAACAATTAAGAATTATCGACGTAAGTTATGAGCAAAAGTGAAGACTTGATGATAAAGTTCATACGTGCATAGTGCGTAAAAGTAATTTTAAGTTTGAATCATCCATATTTCATAATCAATGTAAATACTTCATTCTCTCACGTTCACAATTCATCAGTATTGTAATTCGTATTTTGAAAACTCATCTGTTCTCGTTTCACAAAACATTTTTTGTACTTTATGTAATCACTTTTATATATTTTTAAATAAAATATTATGTAAAACTTAATGGCTGATTGTATTGATACAAAGAACAATGAGCTTTGAGTCATTTTTCAGGCAGTTATTTTAGGTAAGAAAAAAGGTTGCAGACGCGTTAATTTTTGGTGTCCTCCCGTCAGATCGAAAGCCTATCAGATCGAAATGATCGAACATCCCAATAGATCGAAATACCACCAGATAGAAAATGTGTACTTCCCGTTAGAAAATTTTTTTTTCCTGTCAGAGAATTTTCCTCCTCATACAGACTGAAGAAACTTACTTTTACGGCAGAAACAATTTAACATTTTCAGCACCAATTCAGACTAGTTCCTAGTCTTTTAAATTTACCAGGAACTAGTCTAAATTACTAGTGTGAAAGTGTTAAATTGTTTCTGCTGTAAAAAGTAGGATTCTTCATTATGTCGTTAATCAGCCATTGTAATCGCCGCTTGACGGTGTTCAACGTCAGTTAGAATTTTATTTTTGCACCCACGTGGAACAAAAATGTATGGCTGATCAATAGGTATAACCAGTTCATATGTACTCATTACAAATTATGAGTATGGCATAGTGCTATTCTGATATTCTGTCCAGTGCTACGCGTATTTTGTGATTTTTGTGATATTTTGTAATACTTGAAGTACGCTGCTTTAGCGAGAAAAAAAAATCCCGTTATATCGAAAAATCCCCGTATATAGAAAAAAATTCCCATTGTGTCAAAAAAAAAATCCCATTAGATAGAAACAAATTTTCGCGTCAGGTCGAAATTTTTCCATCTGACGGACCGTGAGATACATTCTATCTGATGGGTTTTCGATCCACGGGCCCGAACCTAATTTTCGTGGGTCCCATGATAATACATTAAACAGTTTTTCAAATATGAAGTTCGCACGGCATAACATCGAGTTGGCTGTTTAAGCGTTTTACACAGTCCTGCTGAGCTGTGGACGGTTGGCGCCTTTTGGCCAGGCCAAGGTAAGTGTGTGGGAATTAGAATCAGCACCGTTTTGTAGGCTCCGTCGGTTGACCATGACGGTGATGACTACGTTAATTATGTGTTGCTTGTGCGCCATCATTGTTGATGTTTTAAAGAATACAAAACGGTAATTATACAGAAGAGCTACTTTTCACGCTATCGGCCTAATTCACCTACCTGTCGAATCCTAACGAAAATCCTAACAAAAATCTGCGCAAACGCTTATTTATATATATAAAAAAAAAGTATTAGATCATGTTAAAACGCTACTCACAACCATAGTGAGGCCGACGCCATACTGCCAGGTGAGAAAACAACAAGAAAACTTGATTTCGACCAGAACATTAGTTAACGGAAATTATCTCTGGTCAGACAATTTTTGGTTGCTATTTCTGATAGATACAGCGAGCGAGGCACGTAATTTGGAAAAAAATGACCATTGAAAAATACAAATATTTTTCTGTTTTTTTTTCCCCCGTAAAGTCTGCAAATTAGGGTAAATCAAGGTTGCTGTTCACGAAAATTATGGTCACTTGTTTCCAAAAAAACGTGCCTCGCTCACGCTTCCACGCTCGCTGCGGCTAAACATATAACATCAAAAACCGCAACCAAAAACTTGTATTGTCCAGCCAGAGATAATTTCCGTTTACTAATGTTCTGGTCGAAATCAAATTTTCTTGTTACGCTCTCAGTGTAGTGGCGGCATCAGATGGCTGATGGCTGTGAGTAGCGTTTTAATGGTGACAATATTTAAAAAAAAAGAAACAAGAATTTCATAAAATACATAAACTGCTTATGCAAAAAATCGCAACATTATTTTCATAGACGAAAGACAAAGCTCTCTATTGGGTGGTTCCGATAGGCGGGTTGTTATTGTCAGTTTCGTGTGGTTTTGTGTGGTTTTGTTGTTATTGTCAGTTAGGTTGTGAGTTTGGGGTTTTTCATTTCATACTGAATTAGTTAACTGGTTGGGGTTTGGCATTACATACTGGGGAAATTAATTGGTTAGGTTATGTTAATGACGATTTAACGAGTTTCCGTAATTTCGGATCAATTTGTAGTGCCTTCCGTGAAAATTAAAGGTAGGTTCTTTTCCGGGCCATGTGCGTAAAGGGAACATGGGAAGAAACCGGGCTCTCGTCCGATTTTTTTTTAATGGACTAAGAATTACCTGCTGAGTAATGTTTTCCTCTTCCATTTTTGGGGCAAACGCACCGTTTGGCCGTGGTGAAGTTCCAAAGTTAGCACCACGCCGCGCCAGAAAGCATGAAACTGGGCGAAAGTCCGGCAAGTGAAACGCCAAACCCCAACCAGTTCATTACCTCAAGTGAAATGCCGAAGCCGGTTCCTAACCTAACCGTCATAACAACAAAACCACGCGAAACTGACAATAACAACCCACCTATCTGAACTGTTTACGGGAAAAAAATATCAGCTGAGAACATGGAAGAAAACGGCCTCTCGTCCGTCAGCTCAAAGAGTGCGGCTTTCAATAATTTCTGACGGCCTAACGAAGCCTTTACCCCAAACATTTTATACGAAAATGTTGTTCAGTTGATCATTTTACGTCATTCTAGCCCAACGAGAGATCAATCGGTGAGAAGCCCTTATTCTTCCCATAAGCCTTGTAAAGTATAATTGTTCCCTCTATTGTTTATTTCATTATCGATAGTGGATTAGTGATCGTGGAATGAATTTACATACAATTCTGCCTTTATCCCGTTAGCTACGCACCTAGTATGCACTATCCCGTTGTCTCACACGTTTGTCGAATTGATTACACTACAACAAACTGTTACACTAAATAATCAATTATACAATAATTACCTGATTAACAGGAGCCACATAACTACACGAATTGCCAATACGCATAGAATTCTAGGATGCCTTCCCGGCGAACCGTAAAGTAGCCGCCATATATTTCCCAGTGGTTTGCCAATAGCCCAACAACAGATAGAATTCCGTGCTTGTTGTCAAAACCTCAAATAAGCTGGGCCATTTCGGGTTCAACCTTTTTTTTTTCATACAGAAACATAATTGGCAAAAATTTTTAGTCAAGGACCTACAACCCTTCATATGCAAATGATTTAGTCACAAACTGTTCAATAACAACGCCTACATTTTGCTGGCACGTCTTCTAATCGAAATCATGAAAAATCGGCTAATATTTCAGTCACTTCCGGCCATACGCTAAAGGTGATAGGCATGACCCGTTCAAATAAACGACTGGAGTGGGACGAAACGTCATTTAACAATAGCTCACGACGCAAGCCCCTTTTTCTCCCCGACTGTATTTCAATAACTGCTTTATGCATTACATGCATAAGCAGTTAAACAAGATGCACTAACACTGCACTAGTAATTCGACGTGTCGTATGGTAGAATACAACAAATCTGTAATTGTCGTATGAAGTTGGAACGGCAGACATACCAACAGGACACTATTAAAAAATCTGAATGCATGGTGTACTGAAGAATATCTACTATATTGCACATTATATTAAAAAAAATTGTCTCGTAACTTTTGATACTATGATACGGCAAATGAGCCAGAATCTTGTGTGCATTCACTGACCAGATAAGTTTTCATCGGACGCTGATATTGGTATTCTTACAAAAAAACAAACTGAAAGCTTCGTTGTTGTACAGTTTCCCGTACCCGTTGTTCTTGTTCATCAGACTTTTACATTTTTTAAATCTTCGAACACCATATTTCATACATTCAGCAGGTTATTTGGTGGGGGGGGGGGGAAGGGGGAGTAGGAGAAATCATTTTGCGCTGAGGGTACGTCAGGTTGACTACTTTAAATTTATTTACACTTTTTAGGTGTGTTAACAAAAGTTCAAATATTCACACGAAAATTGTGACAAAGTCCACATTGAATATAACACTGCAATTTCATGTGGCCAATTTTTGTTAGGCTACTCAATACAAAGTACTTGTTTTACTAGCGTTTTATAATTATCTTTATTATTATTATTTGTAATTTTAAATCTGTGGTTAAAACTAATGTCGAACCAATAAAACTTACGTGAGTCTTCCTGTTACGGATTTTTAAAAAAATCTGAAAGTCAGAGGCCATTAGGAATATCTCGCCCTTCCCTCCCTCTGGCCAGTCCGCCACTGTGAAAACAGGACATCATTCGCTTTGCTCACTCGTTCAATAGAATCAACACCACAAATACGCGTAATAAAATACTGTAATATATCGCACCCGAAAAGCAGCGAGGATGGCGCAGTAATTAACAGCAAAGTCCTTACACGAGCATCGCATTCATTGTACCGTCCAGATTCAATCATTGAAATTCGGTGTACCATCCAGATCACCGCAAAGGTAAGTGATGACTCACTTTGTGTTGTTCTGCGCCATACGAGACGAGCCATCTCGACGTGCACGATAGCCTCTAACCAACCGCAATGTTGAAGAGCTGACTTGCCGAAATGCGCAGTTACGCGCCGCAATTTTTCGTATGATGGGCGTTGCGCGCACACCTTTACGCTGAGGAAACGCTGACTTCAGCCACTGATCGTGTACTATTTGACGACGGTTTTTCGCTCAGAGACCTTTTTACAGGTTAGCGAACTAAAACCGGCCTAACTAAATTAATTACAGCATAATACCTTGTGTGCTGGCGCACTGCAACTCACCCACCCGCATACTTGAATTTCGTCGGATCAGAATTAAACAAATGTGTCTGGTTTTTGAGGAGATATCGCAGACGTAAACGAGCTACCCCCGTTTTTTGGCCACAACCACATTAATTCGACGTGTGACACGTCGAATTAAAAAGAAACAAGATGCACTACACTGCATCAGTAATTCGACGTGTTGCTTGGTACAGAAATGCTGAAGAAGGATAGAAAATTAATATACGATTGATGTATGCAGTTGGAAAGGCAGCATAAACTCAGGACACTACTATACATTCTGAATGCGTGGTGCACTGAAACGTATACATATTGCACATCACAAATAAAAAAAAAAACCGTCTCCTAACTTTTGCTATTGCGATACGGCAAATGAGCGATCACGCGATCATGTTAGAAACGGCCAGATAAGGATTTCTCATCTGACGCTATTATTTTTGTTAAAAAAACAACCCTGAAAATTTCGTTGCTTTACAGCTTCCCGTCCTTTTCGTTCTTTTTCATGAGGCTTTAACACTTTTTAAATCCGACGATAAAATAACACACAAACATGTCATACCACAATTTCATGTAGCTAGCTTTTGTTTAAGCTTTGCTGCTTAGGTTTTGTTATATGCTGGGTTTACTGCAAATCCAGTTTTATATTTGAACAATCAAGTTTAAAAAAAAAAAAAAAAAAATTCCCCTCCCCCCCCCCCCTCCTCCACGCACGCCAGTCTTAGGGCGCGTTTACGCTGCGACTCGCCTTTGCATTCTCGCAGCTAGAACTCAATCGCGATGGCAAAGGTGACATTGCCATGGTAACAACGCTAAATGGATTAGCTAAATCCGACATCGTTTGACTAACTACTTGCAGTCTTATAATCCGTGCCAATAATATAAAGAATTCTTCATGACGAAACAATTTTCCCAAACGCTTCTGAACTCACGTTATTTGCTGTTTTCGTTGCGAGGCGGCAGACATAAAACCGCCGCCATGTTGGAATTTGAGGTGATTTCTAGCTTCTAGCTGCGAGAATGCAAAAGCGAGTGGTTGCGTATATACGTGCCCTTACACGCAATTCAGCGACATTTAAGGCTAAACTAACGCTGCTACTACTGAGCACAGACTTATTCATTCTAGAGTTGCGCTTTTTAAATCGTGTTTTTTTTAACACCAAAAATTGTTCATTCATACGACATACCTTTGCTAGATGTACTTCTTTCATGCTTCAATACTGTACTCCCACAAAACGAAGTTTATGGAGATTATTCCCCTGTAGTTCATAACAGTTGGCGCTGTTTATTTCTCCCGGCCGCCTACCATAAGTACAACGCAGTTTCGCCTCCAAACCCAAACGATCCCGAAGTTTTTCTCGGAAAGTCTAGCCTCTAACCGACCCTCGACCCGTATTTCGCCGTCATTTTTCAACATTGCCACTGCAATTTTAGGCTAACATTTTCGAAAGTAACACCTGTAACGCTGACGTCACAACACTGTATGTACTATAGACGACGGTTTCGCGTTGACATACCTCGTTGGAGGGTACCACTTTGTTTTTTCTAATTACAAAATCTGTGAAATCCCTAGTGTTTTAGTATTTTACACTGCAACTGTCCCACCCACATATTTGAATTTCGTCGGATCAGAATTGAACAAATGTGTTTGGTTTTTGAGGAGATATCGCTGACGTAAATCGGCTACCCCCTTTTTTTGGCCACAACCGCATTAATTCGACGTGTGACACGTCGAATTAAAAAGAGTTAAACGGGACGGAAAGCCAATGGGCTCGAAATTGGTTAACTAAATACGGATGCAAACCTATTTACGTTGCCTTTTGGACTTATATGT
>JAHWFP010268495.1:0-15720 GCA_023313725.1 Lithobius niger | reverse complement strand
TTAAATAGGAGGTTAAGTACCTTCGCAGAGGAAGCTCCTCCTCTAAAACACTAAGCTAATCTTTTCGGCTTTATGCCTAAGTGAAAATAAAAGGTAAATACAAATTTTTACAAGTGGCGAAAAATGGCGTCTCGTGCGCTACGGTGATTTTACGGCCCCGGTTTCGTGCGTTTTTCTAAAGGTTGTAGAATGACTTCTAGATGGAATTTTCGTACTCTGTTTGCGAGGGGAAACAGATAAAGTTCGTGGCTATTAAGGGGTTGCAAGATGGGCCGTTTCTGTCCATTAATAAAAATTTGGCTGATGGTTAAAGACCGAGGTCTTTTTGCGTTTTGGTGCGCTCAAGAAAAAAAAATTGTACGTTGTAAAAACGAAGTTTTTCGGCGGCCTGCGTTTACAGCATTTAGGCCGGTCCAAAAACAAAGGACAGAGTGTTATCCAACTTCTATTGGCCCCACTGTTTCACCGATATTGAAACCTATGTCTTAACTTGTTTGACTTGCCAAAAAAATGGCAAGACAGGGCAAAAGTTTGTTGCTCCCATGGTGCTAGTGCCCATGGACGGTGAGCCCTTTAATAGATACATTGTTGATATTGTTGGACCCATCAGGCCTACTAGTAAGGCCGGTTACAAGTATATATTATCCCTGCTTGACCCCGCAACAAAATTCCCTGAAGCTGTTCCCCTCAAAGAGGCTAACAGTCAGAGTGTTGTTGATGCACTCCTGGTAATTTTTTCCCGACTAGGATATCCGAGCGAGCTCCAGTCTGACTTGGGCTCATGCTTCATTTCCGAACTCACAACTTTATTTCTTGAAAAATGCGGAATTAAGTGTGTGAACTCTAGTGTGAACCATCCACAGAGTAACAGCGTGGAACGCTTCCACCGTACGCTCAAGGCAGTGCTGCGAGCTGTTTGTCACGAGCATCCCCACGATTGGGAACGATGCCTTCCAGGTGCCATGTTTGCCCTGAGGACTGTTCCACATGAGAGCACAGGCTTTACTCCAGCTGAGTTAGTCTACGGACGTAACCTCAAAGGCCCACTGGAGCTTGTAAAAACCCAATGGATCGAACCAGACGTTCATCCATCCGTCCTGGAGTACATCTTAGACTTGCTTCAAAGATTCAAGTACTCACGGGAACTCTCACTTGAGAACATTGTAAAAAGTCAAGTAAAAAACAAATCTTACTATGACATTAAGGCAGTTGAACGGAAGTTCAAAGTTGGTGACAAAGTCTTAGTACTAAAGCCAGCTAGAGCCAATAAATTAGAGATTTATTGGGATGGCCCTTGCGAAGTTTTGAAACGGTTATCTGATACCAACTACCTCGTTAAAAAGTCGTTTGGTTTGCAAAAAGAAACCGTGTATCATGTGAACCTTTTAAAGCCCTATCTGCCTAGGGAGGGTGCCAGTAATTTCACACTCTCTGACGAACGTGATCTATATCACAAAGACCATGTCTGGACAGGCCAGCCTGGTGATGGCCACCTCACTTCTAAAGAAGCCATGTCTCTCTTTAAGAAGATCGGTGATTTAACCGAATCGCAGAAGATTGACCTACTAAATGTCTTTGACAAAGTAGATGGAGTTTTTTCGACTCTGCCCGGTCAAACAGACCTTGTTGTACACGACGTTGAACTTGTTGACTCTCAAGTCAAGCCTTGCAAGTATTATCGCCACGCGAAATACGAGCGAGATCTAATTGTTACAGAGATACAGCGTATGCTCAATCTTGGTCTTATTGTTGAAACCGATTCTCCCCACGGCTCTCCTATGATAATTGTTCAGAAGGAAGATGCTAGTCCTCGCCCTGTAGCTGACTACCGCGAGCTCAACAATAACACAGTCACCAACGACTACCCCATTCCTAATATTGAGGAATGCATTGAACATGCCGCTAAGTGGAAATTCATTTCTATATTTGATTTGAATCGGGGATTTTGGCAAGTGCGTTTGACGCCCCAAGCTTCCTTGGCTGCCACTATCACTACTCCCATAGGGAAATTTGCTCCCCTGATGATGAATATGGGAATGAAGAACGCCCCATTTTGCTTCCAAAAGCTAATGGATAATGTCACTCGTGGCATGGAGGAGTACGTCACCCCTTTTCAGGATGACACTGCTGTTGGTGCTGAAACATGGCCACAGCACCTCGATAATGTCTTGAACTTTCTCGCTGCTGTCAAGAAAGCCGGGCTTACTGTGAATGCAAAGAAGTCGCAGGTTGCTTGCAGCAAAGCCACCTTTTTAGGTCACGAGGTTGGTAATGGATCCCGCACACCCTCTGAGGTTAAGGTCCTTGCTGTGCAAAAATTCGCCCGCCCCCAAACCAAGAAAGATGTCCGTTCCTTTCTAGGCCTCGTTGGTTATTATCAAAGATATATTAACCACCATTCCGAAATCTATGCTTGTCTCACGGACTCCTTGAAAAAGGAAGCACCAGATCCCGTTTTGTGGGACGAGTCCAAACAAAATACGTTTGACTCTTTGATAACTGCCTTAGTGACGTTTCCAGTCCTAAGAGCTCCCGACTTCAGTCAAACTTTTATTTTACAGTGCGACTGTTCCGAGCGTGGCATGGGCTGCGTTTTGTCCCAAGTGTTGGATGAAGACGAACATCCTTGTTTGTACGTTTACCGCAAACTTACAGCTAGGGAGCAGAATTATGGCACGACTGAAAAAGAGTGTGCGTGTTTGATCTGGTCTGTTGCTAAGTTACGGCCTTACATTTATGGGACAAAATTTATCATCGAATCAGATCATAACCCGTTACATTGGCTCATGCAAATGTCTGGCAAAAATCCCAGATTGCTTAGGTGGAGCCTTACCCTACAAGACTACGACTATACAGTTCGTTATAAACCTGGAAAGAAACATGTCAATGCCGACACACTTAGCCGGTATTTTGTTTAAACTGTAAAGTTGTTCAAACATTTTGTTTTCAGTATAAATTAACTGAAAATAAATTTGTATCTCTATTTTGACATTTTGGTCTGTTGGAAGCTCATCCTTAAGCAACTTCCAGTTAATCCCCGTTTTGGACTTCACACCTAAATTTTAAGTGCCTATGCTTGCTCTTTTTGTCATTATCAACGCCTTCCTCTGTGGAAGGATAATTACAAAGATTGTACGACACGTTTAATAATATTGATTAGGAGTATTCTACGGGGGTTGCAACTTGTTCCCGGTTGGCCCTTCTTTAAGTTTTATACGAAATGGTTTTCTTTATAAAAAAAACTATCAGTCTACCCCTGGGAGAAAAAGGATAGCCCTGTTTTGAAGGTTGTTGGTTTTTATCCACAAACCTCCCAGTGTTGTATTTTATGTATCAGTTGTTTGGTAACCTTAAACCATTCTAGTGGGAGTAGTTTAACAGTAAATAGAGCTGGTCGTTTACGGCGCACCTATAGTATTCAATTTTCTAACAACTATCGCAGTCTAGGTTGAAATGCGGCGGAGGGTTAATTTCGCAGTCATCCCAGAAAAAAAAAAAGACTAGACTTGAGCAGAGGCAGAATCCGTACAGGACGTATTACCAGAGCAATAGACGGCCTCATTTGCTTGTTATAACGAAACAACCAAATTAACTTTGTATTTCTAGTGTGTTTCTTGATATATGTAATTTTTGCCCCAGAATACTTGTACGATTTTCCTGCACAGAAGCAGCGCGGACAGTATTTAGCTAGTGGTTGCAAAAACAGTGTTCTTAATTTTTGTATTTTGACTTTGCTTTAAAAACTAATTAAGCCACAAAAACGTTAGTCCCCCAAAAATATAAAACGGCGATTTTAATTTTTTGCAAAACCAGTGTTGTTTTTAAACCTTGCAAAAACGATCCTGGGATAGGACTAAGTATCTCCTGAAGGTGTATTTCCTCAAAACTGGAGATGTATTTTCTCACCGGAGGTGTATTTCCTCAACTGATGCATTTATACCACGTATTCTTGCAATTTTGATTACAGTGCTTGGCAGTTCAAGTTATTGGCATATCTTGTGTGCACTAACCTTTCTGTTTTAGCTTCTATTGTGGAGTTCAACAGAAACCCCAAATAGAATCTCCTTGGTGGGGAGCTGTAAAGAAGGCCTGAGTTCTTCACCCGATTTGAGAGGATACCTCAACTCAAACCATCAACAACCTGAGGGAAAACTTCGTTTACGGCAACGAACACCTTTTTTTTCTCGGCGCCTCGGCCGTGAAAAACCCCAAATTTCAAACGCCTGTATCTTCCAAGAAAATGGACCAATCCGTCTCATCTAAACAGCTCTTAATAGCCACGAACTTTATCTGTTTTCCCCCGCAAACAGAACACGAAAATTTCTTCTGGAACTCTCACAGCATCCTTAAGAAAAACGCACGAAACCGATGCCGTAAAATCACCGTAGCGCACGAGATGCCATTTTCGCCACTTGTAAAAATTTGTATATGCTTTCATTTTCACTTAGGCATAAAGCCGAAAACATTAGTTTAGTGTTTTAGAGGGAGGAGCTTCCTCTACGAAGGTACTTAACCTCCCTAATAAATGTACAGATACCTTGTTCTGATATTTCTTAAGTAGATTTAAGGTGACGATCTAAGATGCACTTGAGAAATGTCCAACATCCAAAAACCCAATTTTACGTCTATGAATATTAATTCAACTATTTAAAATGCGTTTTAGCATTCGCTGGTAACTTTAACTTTTATTTTATAATAATCTTTTAATGTAATCTTTTGCCATCCCAACTACCGGAGCTTAGGCAACATTTCGTCCTACGTATTTTACCGTACACGTCTTTTCTGTTTGTACTTCGTTGTCCGTAGCAAAACCGACTTGGCTTTCAATTTCCCAAAGTAAACCTGGCTTCCCAATGTTAATAACCGAATTTATTATGAGCATTCCTTCAATAGTCGCGATGCTTAACATCGTGGTTAAAAATGAAAACAATCCGTGGTAATTAAAGGCCTTATTCACGTTCCAAACAATGAGTTTAACTCTACCGGCCTCTCTCTATCACACAGTTCATAGTTATTCCTTCAAACGGCGCCAAGAGAAAAATCCTTTGCGCTGCCGACTTTTCTATTGTTCTCTAGGCCCTCGGCCAATCAGACCTCCGTAGCTATCCTCTGCGTCCGCGCCAACTTCCGGTACGTAGCATAAAAAGCCCCCACTCCTCTCAATCGTTAGCACACGCTCATCCTCAAAGCCAGAGGTGACTACGCCAGTCGGTTTAGGAGATGTCCCGTCCGAATGTTGCCATGCCGGGCAAAGGTAGTTGGTTCGTATTAGACTAGTGTTAGTTTAGAAAATTTAATTTTGGAAACCCCATTCGAAATTTTAGTTTTAAACTTAACCTAACCTTAGCTTTGAGGGAATTATGGAGGTGGAGCCATAGTCGGCATTCTAGGCCCCCATCGCCATAACTTCAGGGTTCACAGTCCCTTTCTAAAAACCAGCTTTTTTTTCCCGTGTTTATAATTATGAACTTAATCTAAACACTGAATCTGCATTTAGACGACGTATTTTTCGGGTGCTTCCCTAGATACTAAGGATCTACAGATTTGAAGATTTGATCTTAGGTCGGACTTAAGAAACATAGTCTTGACTATTTGTGTGTAATTCCCGCGGTTAGCAACAAATAGATTTATTTCATGTAATTCCCGCAGTTTGCATGTTATAACGGGTTCCCGAGGTTCCACAAACTTTTTCTAATCGAAATTGTAGTTTTTACTCTTCACCCAGTTGTGTGAAGTTTGAGTTGAATTTCATGTAAATTCTTGTTGATTTTTCCTGTTGTAAAAATCGCCGTGCTTTTTATTTAAAGCTTTCTTGTTCTGACACTAGTTGATTTTATATGTAATTGTTTATATTTATTTGCCTTTTAATAAACCACTGAGTTTGTAAAACGCCTGTTTTTCTGCTAGTTAGACTAAATGTAGAAGTTATAGGTCTTAAGAAAACCACTTAATAATTAAACTTAGAGCTGCATTTAGAAACACCCACCTGGTGGCAGCGAATACCCCCCTTTAAAGCTATCTAGTGAGCCTACAGTTAGGACAAATGACTCTCTGTTACCCATGCTGGGCCAGTAGCATACGTGTGCTGTTTTCCGAGAAAGTAAAAACCGCCACCGAACTATAAGTTTAGAGGTCAAAACCACATTGATGTCGGAGAAGTTACAAGCACCTTGAGAATCGTAGCTTCGGCCGCTACAATCTGGTGGCAGTGGTGGGATGAACAGGTGCTGTTCCGTCAAGCGTTTTCCCCCTGCCATGCTACTACAGTTGAACAACTCTTCAATCTGTCAAGCCGCAACTTGGACAGAAGTTGCAAGAAAAAGATGTCCGGGACTCAGTTACTATAGTCCCCCGTAAAAGACGCCTGCATTGCCGTTACAAATCAATGCTTTCCCCGCCCCAGTAACAACGCCGTTCCTGGAGCCAGACGACTGGAGACGCAGCTTCACCGAGTGGACGCCTGCCCAGCCGAGATGCCCGCATCCCTTGCCTGCATCAACCCGTAACCAGTGAGGAGAAACCGGCCAAGAAAGACACGGTGCTCCCGCACAGACGACTGCCCGCAGATGAGACGACCATCGCCGCAGTGAGTGGGTATCCAGAGACGTTCTAGTACGACGCCCGTGGAATCTGTATCGTCGATCGTCGGTGGGACGATTGGCCTGATGTGGACAGACTGACCGCACAGTGATTCAGTGATTGTGTTTTCTGGGTAAGTGTGCATAGGATATGCTTTGGCCTGCCAAGCCTAGTGTTATAGTTGGAAGCATTTAGGTATTTTAATTATTTATACACCAAAGCTAGGGGTCGTTAAAAAGTGTTTTCCATTGCTAAAGCTTACTGGATTAGGATGAGAAACGTTTAAATTCATGCTCAGTCTTAACGTAAAGTTTGAATTAATTTTGCGGCTGCAATTTAATTCCGTATTTCATTTATACAAGCTGTATTTTTGAACGTAAGGTTAAAATTTCCCGAAAAGGCTACTTTGGAAGAAATTGTAGAAGGTCTTAAAAACAAAGAGCTTAAGAAAGCATGTTTGGACTTAGGTTTAGCAGTAAGTGACTCTAAACAAATTTCACTTAAAATTTTACGTGATGCAGTTGACGATAACAAAGTTTCTTTAACTGAACTTGCTGACACGCTAGAAAGTGCCATGGAAAGGAGAGATTTAGACATTCAAGCTAAAAAAGAAATAGCTCTTAAAGAAAATGAGTTGTTTTTGAAAGCCGAAGAACTAAAGTTAGAAGCTTTAAAAGTTGCCGAAGGTGACAAACGCAGGGCACACGAACTTGCTTTAGCCGATCAAGAGGCACAAATACGTGACCGAGAAGCGCAAATTAGAGAATGCTCTAGCGCTCAAGCGCTACTAAAGCTCGATAAGCAGATAGAATTAGCTAGGCTAAATTCTGCTAGTTCTGGACCATCTAGTGGTACAGTAATCCCAAACCCTCAACGAGATCCAGTAAGCAAACCAGGCAAAATTGCCGATGTTGTACGTTTAGTGAATAGATGGACGTCCGACTCAGAAATTAACAGTTTCCTTAAAATTTATGAGCGAACTATGTTAACGCAGAAAATTCCAAAGAGGAATGGGTGGTAGGCTTACAACCTCTTTTAGGTTCAGTATTAATTCAAGTGTGTGATCAGCTCCAAGATGCTGACATGCACGATTACGAAATTTTTAAGACTAAACTTCTTGACAGGTTTGTACAAACTAAAGAGTCGGTGCAATCCCAGTTTCGTTCCCTAGAAAAATTGCCGGAGCAATTATTACACGATTATGCTTTCAATTTGGAAACCTTGTTTTCCCGTTGGGTCTCACTAGCTAAAGTAAATAAAAGCTATGACCAACTAGTGAATTTAATTTTACTAGAACAGTTCACAAAAGCCTGCCCAATTGCTTTACGCAAATGGCTTCCCGACCAAATCAAAACCGGCACTCTTGCCGAGGCAGCAAAACTCTGTGACGAGTTTACGACACGCAATAAACAAATTGCAGCGGACGTTTCTCTGAAAACGAACAAGACACAACCTAGTGTTCAGCCGTCTAGTAATGCTTCTAAAGCATCTTCTACCAACCGGGGTGGTAACAGGAGTTATCAGACTGCAGCTAAACCGGCCGGTACTGCAGCGCCCTTACCGGACTCCACTAGTGGGGATCCGGCCAGCAACAACTACGGCTCTTCCAACCGTGAGTTTGATCGTCCACGTGTGCCAAGGACTAATGATGGTACGTGCTTTTTTTGTAAACGGCCCGGCCATAGACGTTTAGAGTGTAAACTACGTATTGCCCAAGAACAAGCTGATGCAGCTGCAGCAGCTAAGTGTAATTTCATGAGCAACAATCCTCCCGAAATCGTTTTGTCCAAACATATCCATGAGTGGTCAGTAAATGGAAATAAATGTTTGGTGTTGAGAGACACAGGGTCTACTCACGACGTTATTGATAGGAAACTTGTACGTCCTGATCAATTCACGGGTGAATACAGCCATTGTTCAAACGCTCTTACTGAGCAAACCACCGCTCATGCAATTGCCATGATCGAAGTTCAAACCCCGTATGGGCCTTTAAAAACAGAGGCTTTGGTCTCAGACCACATGGGAAATCATTTCCAAATGCTTTTGGGTGTTCCCTCCCAAACTATTCTGGAAGAAAAGGGTTTGAAATCGTTACCCCAGTATTGTAACGCGGTAACCCGGTCACAAACTCATGTGGACCAACAACTCCCGAAAGTGAAACCAAATTATCGTGAGATCGACTCTGAAAGTTAAAACGACTCAGATAACGATTCTGAACAACGTGTAGTCACTCCCCCTGAAACTACACAAGGTTTTGTTAGCCCTAAACCTGAAAGTTTAGACGAAGCCATACTTGGCCTCCAAACAGATCAATTCTCTGAGCTGTTAAACATTAACAAAACCGAATTTGCTAAGTTGCAATTAAATTGCCCAACTTTACAAACTTGCTGGAAGACTGCCGAGATTCCCATCGAGCAGCAAGATGAGAACAAACAGTTCTTCATCGAAAAAGGGTTGCTTTATCGTAGATCTTTTCGACCTTTAGGTAAGCTGGTAATTAAGAACCAGTTAGTGCTTCCTAAAGAATGTGGAAGTTTTGTGTTAGACACTGCTCACGCAAATGCATGGGCTGGGCATTGTAGCGGCGGACGCTACGACGGCTGAGGTGCTTGTAGCGCCCCCGACATCCTTGGTTGACGAGTACTTCTTTGCATCAGGTTACGTGGTTATTACGACTTTTTACGATAATAAACACAGGATGGGCTACAGTTCCGGCTTGGGGGACGGAGCGTCGGTGTCCTATTCTAGGCCTAACCTTAATGCTTCCGGTAATACACTGCCACCAACGGTGGATTAATTTAATTTTAAAACAACAGAATGATAAAAATAACATTTTTACATTTAGTTCACTAGTTCAGCTTTTGACAAGTTTGGCAAAAACAAATAAATCAAGAATTTACATTAGAAAGTCACTTGGATACAAGAACAACAATGTTTGTTCTTAAACACTTAATTTAGACAAGAAAAAGCATTTTTATCTTGGGTTCCTATCCAGGAATACCCAGCAAGCTGAACCGCGTCCGCTAAGTTACAACTATATTTGACAACTGTAGTTTTCAAGTCGTCCCACAGTTATTTTTCCTCGCGAGGATCAAACCATCCCTTTGTTTACATTTGAAAAATGAACAAAGAATGAAACTGGCTTTTTAGAAAGAGATGCCTACTCTAACATTATGGTGGTAAAGACCAGTAATGCCGATAAGGCTTACCAACCATAAAGACTCCAATCTAGAGGTTAATTTAAGTTAGACTATAAATTTAGAATTGGGGGGGTCCTAAAGATAAACTTCTAAAGTTAAACTAGTTACTTACAAACACTACCTTTTGCCCGGCATGGCAATCCCGGACGTGACATCTCCACACCCGACCGGCGTGACCCTTCTAGCTTGAGAGATCTGTGAGCTGTGCTGACTGAGCTGTAGAGGGAGGGCAACTGGGGCTTTTTATGCAGGAGCAGCGGATTTTCTCTACCTAAGCGCGGACGCCGAGGAGAGTTACGGGGGTCTGATTGGTGGAGGGCCAGGAGAACAATGGGAAAGTCGGTAGAGCAAAGGGTTTTGGTGCAGAGCCGTTTGAAGGAGTAGGGAATGGTTAGAGATCGACCAAATAGAGTTTTCAACTCTTGAACTTTGGGAAATGGTCTTTGCATTGGGAAATTGATTGTTGATTGAATATTTACAAATGCACATCGTGAATTGGCTCAAGTTAAAGCTTAGTACTTTGGTTTGGGTAATACATAAAGTATTACTATTATATTTTACCAGCTTTAACGAAAACTGCAGTGTTATACACCACAACTAGTTTTGGCGGCGGGGGGGGGGGTTGAGGATTCGAAGTTTTTAAGCACAGTTTGACTTTCGGATTGCATGGAAATAGATCTTCTATAAATATCTTTTGGTTTTTAATAGCAGAGCAAGCTAGTAGTAACATTCGGATGAGTCAGTCAAGTTTCGTAGAGAATTAAAACAAAACATATATATACACAAAAATTCGTGTCCGGTGATTGCCGATGTCTGTATATTTTGGACTAGTGGTAGCGTTTTGGGAGAAAAAGATTATTATTACGAATGCATAAAAAGAATTAATATATTAGCTCAGAGAATGCTATAACGCATTTAAGTTTAAGTAGAATAAATAACTGCAAAGTTAAAGGACAGGTGACGATCGCTGCGGAAATTTTTCATGAAAGTTGCTGCAGTTCAACATAATAAAAAATATCACACATACAAAGTTATCTGTACAATTAAATAGGAGGTTAAGTACCTTCGCAGAGGAAGCTCCTCCTCTAAATCACTAAGCTAATGTTTTCGGCTTTATGCCTAAGTGAAAATAAAAGGTAAATACAAATTTTTACAAGTGGCGGAAAATGGCGTCTCGTGCGCTACGGTGATTTTACGGCCCCGGTTTCGTGCGTTTTTCTAAAGGTTGTAGAATGACTTCTAGATGAAATTTTCGTACTCTGTTTGCAGGGGGAAACAGATAAAGTTCGTGGCTATTAAGGGGTTGCAAGATGGGCCGTTTCTGTCCATTAATAAAAATTTGGCTGATGGTTAAAGACCCGAGGTCTTTTTGCGTGTTGGTGCACTCGAGAAAAAAAAATTGTTCGTTGTAAAAACGAAGTTTTTTCGGCGGCCTGCGTTTACACGCCCCCACACACAGGATTTTATTCAGGGTTCCTTAGAACTCAGAATAAAAGCTAAAACAGAAGGGTTAGTGCACACAAGATATGCAAAAACAAGACCGCCAAATTATGGAAAAAAAATTGACATGAAATAAAATACACTGTTTACAAAAATATTGACTTCGCCGTTTTGTATTTTTGTGGGACTAACCTTTTTGTGGCTTAGAAAAATTTAAGTAAAATTAAAGTTACAAGTTGAAAACACTATTTTTGCTGCCATTAACTAAATACTGTCCGCGCTGCTTGGTGCAGGAATATCGTACAAGTATTTGAAAATGGGGCAAAAGACATTTATCAAGAAACACACTAGTATGAATAAAAGTACATAGTTAAGGTTTTTGTTTCGTTATAACAGACAAATGAGGCCATCTACTGCTCTGGTAATATGTCTCGTACGGTATCTGCCTCTGCTCAAGTCTAGTCATTTTTTTTATCTGGGATGACTGCGAAATTAACCCTCCGCCGCATTTCAATAAACCTAGCCGCTGCGATAGGGATCGGAGAATCGAATACTATGGGTACGCATAAAATGACCGGCTCTATTTACTGTTAAACTACTCCCACTGGAATGGTTTAAGGTTACCAAACAACTTGTTTACAAGGGTGATGTGACACTAAATGGTTTTAAGGTATGACCCATAACTTAAACATAACAATACAACACTGGGAAGTTTTGTGGATAAAAACTAACAACCTTTTAACGACAGAGTTAGCCTTTCGCACTCAGAGGTAAGACAAATAGTTTTTTTTATAAAGAAAACCATTTCGTTTAAAACTTAAAGAGGAGCAAACCGGGAACAAGTTGCAACCCCCGTAGAATATTCCTAATGAATATTTAATTAGTGTCGTTACAATCTTTGTTAATATTCTCCCACAAAGGGAGGCGTTGATAGTGACAAAAAGAGTAAAACATAGGCACTTAAAATTTAGGTGTGAAGGCCAAAACGGGAATTAACTGGAAGTTGCTTTCTGTTATGGACGTACTTCCAACAAACCATGTAGCAAAATTAAAAATGCAGTTAAAAATGTCAGTCAATTTTTACTGAAACGAAACGTTTAACAATTAAATGTTTAACGAAAAGGCTGGCTTGATGCAGCAACACTCACTAGATGCTTTCCAGGTTTGTCCAGTAGATTGAAGTTTTAAAATTAAAATTCAACAACAATATTATTTTAGGTTTGGTTGCTCCTAGATGGAGCCACGGTTGTTGCGATAAACTACTCATTGTTTAAAGAAAACATGCACGGGAAATTTACTTTGTTAGATTTCCGGTTTACTTGCAACAAGGGAAAAAAAACTCTATTTAGAGAAAAACTACGTTAGGTTAGGTATTAAACCTTAGTTTCACTGTAAAGACCTATTCAGTGCTAGAGCCATAATAAATGCATTTATTTCCACCCTAGACCGAGATAGAATCCACACCAAAACATCGGTCCTACTTTTAACAAAAAAAAGGACTGTGAAAAACTATGTTTTAAGTTTTTGTATTTGCTTTACCCACTGGTTTTAATTTAGATTAAAATCCGGCAATTTAACTTTACAAAACTCTGGGAAAAAATCAAAGCATATAGGGGGAACACTTTTACTGCCGACCTTTAAATTGGTATGTTTACTTAGATTGGGGGAAGTTAACTCACGTAACTTAATCCATTCGTCAAAGCTAAACTCGCTAATTCCGGGTTTATTTGACATGTCCAAACTATGGTGAACATCATTAACTGATAAACTTCGTGTTATCGTTTTTAAATAAGGCTTGCTTAAGGCATCTTTCAATCCTAACCTAGGCAAACAACTCGGGCGTCTAGGAGACAGGGGGATGGGTTTATTTGCAGGTTTAGGCGGACTCCTCCCATCTGCACAGGAGAGCTTAACGAAGTTTGGTTGCGAAGCAATTAACTCAATATCGCCTACTTGACCCTTGACCAATCCCGTGGGGATGATCGGGTTGTTGCCCTGAGACTTTTCGTTTGGTTGGTTGGGGCCGTCCCTGACTGGGGGAGTAGCCACTTCGATTGGCAGGGGAGATAAATCACGGGGCGTGACAGTTACCTCGAGTTTTTTGTTTAGCAATTCAATACCGGGAATTCCTAAAACTACGCCGAAGGGGGATCTCCGCGCTTTTGAGACACAAGCTACGGTTTTAAGTTTAGCACCATTATCTAGCCTTACACATAACGTGACTTGCTCTAATTCTACAATTACGTCTGTTAACGCTTTTGACATTTAATCTTTCGCTTTAAACGTGGCCATTTCCTAGCGAACTTGGCGCTAACCAGCGTAACTGAGCTTCCGGAGTCGCATAAAATTTTTATTTTATGTTTACCTACGTTAGCTTCTAGTGTGCTAGACTTAAAGATTTCACTGGCATTTTTGCCAACTGGGAAACATGCGTTTGCTTGCTGGGGTTTCGAGAGTTGGGGGCATTGACTGCGAAAATGTTGGGGAGAATTACACACGTAGCAGCGCCTAACTCTATCTTGATTTAGGTTAGTTTTTACACTAGCACTATCGTTTATGGCAGGGTCCCCACCTGGGTTACCTGCGTTTACATCGACAGATCCGGCCGGATTAGCTGTCGTGTTGTGGTTACGGTTTTGACCACGCTGTTGGCCAGAAGGTTTAGAACCTTGGTTTGACGTTGCAGCTATGGGCTGTGTTCTGGCTGCACGAGCGGCAGTTTCGTTAGCAATCTGCTTGTTGCGAGTGGTGTACTCGTCACACAGTTGGGCTGTTTCGGCCAACGTACCCGTCTTAATTTGATCGGGGATCCATTTTCTGAGGTGGTTAGGGCAAGATTTGTAAAATTGCTCTAAGAACATTAAATTAACAAGTTTATCGAAATCCCTGTTAACTTTGGCCAATTCAAGCCACCTGGAAAACAAAGTTTCCAAGTCAAATGCGTAGTCATGGTACTGCATTTCTGGGTCCTTTTCGAGTGAACGAAATTGCGTTTGTAGTGACTCTTTCGTCTGAACAAATCGGGCAAGTAATTTAACTTTAACTACTTCATAGTCTAGCATTTCCGTGTCGGAAAGCTGGTCGCAAACTTTGACTAAAACTTCTCCCATTAACGGTAACAAAGCTGTAGTCCATTGGTCCCTAGGAATTTTCTGACTAGTTACAATTCTCTCAAATATTTTTAAGAAACTGTTAATCTCTGTTTTGGGCGTCCACTTATTTATTAGGCGAACAACATCAGCAACTTTACCCTGTTTTACTGGATTTGGTTGAGCTGGGGGAGCGCCGTTAGCTCCGTTTGGAGCGGCGTTAAGATTAACACTAGCAGCGTTTAGTCTGGCTAATTCCAACTGCTTGTCCAGTTTAGCTAGTTCTATAGCACTCGTACGTTCGGTAATTAAAGCATCTTTATTTTTAATTTGGGCTTCTTGATCCTTAATAGCAAGTTCATGGGCACGGCGTTTATCACCTTCGGCCACTTCTAAGGCCCTTAATTTAAGTTCCTCTGCTTTGAGAAAAAGTTCATTTTCTTTTACGGCTAGTTCCTTTTTTGCTAGAATCGTAGCCTCTCTCTTTTCTGTAGCATTAGCTAGTGCGTCCGAGAGTTCGTTTAAATCTAGTTTACCGTCTTTGAGGGCTGCTCGTAAGATTTGCACTGATTCGGCTCGAGATTCACTTACAGTAAATCCTAAATTTAAACAAGCCTTTTTTAGGTCTTTGTTGGGCAAGTCATGGATGATTTCGTTTAATTCTTCCATTTCCGACATTTTCGTTTTTAACGTTAAAACGGGTTCAAAATAAAGCCTTTATGTTTAAACCAAAATTAAATGCAGCCGCATATTAATTTGAACGTTAACTTTGGACAGAGCGAATTACTTAAAAAACTTTTCTACAAAAATCCAGCAAGTTTATACATAAAAAAATACACTTTCAAGGACCCCTAGCACTCTGGCATGTGAATAGCTAAAATACACTACGGCTCTTAACTACAATACTCGGCTTGGCGCCCCTTAAGTATATCCTATGCACACTTACCCCTTTTACACACAATCGCTGTGTTGTCAGTCTGTCCTTCCTGTTCCACCGTAGTACGGGAAGTTCGGCACTGATTTTCACGGGAGTTGATCGTCACAGGCGGTCAAATCCACTGGATCTCGGCGTTGCACTCAAAATCCTCGGCTTGGCTGCACGGAGCGTAGTTTCCCTCTCGGGCCTCTTCTCCTACAGCATCGGGTTTTGGGGAGACGTCTCACGGCAGGAGGGCCTCACTGGAAGCGGCAGCTGTTGCTTCCTGGCGCCGGCAGTTGTTGTGGCTGCTAGGCGGTGTTTTGCCCCGTTTTTGACGGCAGGGCGACTTCTGCTTCGTGATCGTGTTTACGTGATCACTGGCATCTACTTCGTGGCCTTATTTTACTGGACCACAGGCATCTAGTTGGACGGGACTTGTATCCTTCTAGGAACTTGGCATAGTAGTATGGCAGGGGGGAAACGCTTGTCGGGA
>JAHWFP010268492.1:9101-26385 GCA_023313725.1 Lithobius niger | reverse complement strand
ACTAAGAAAAGATTTTTCAGCGAGACTCTCAAGCCGATGGGAGAGAGAACCTGCTGCATGTAGAAGGCCCATCGCATCCAGTGAGCCAGAAGCATCCAGTAGGCCCGACGTAAGCAGTGGGCCACGCCGAGCGCCGGTTTCGAATCACGATCTCCAAAACGATATAGTTACAACCTCTACAAATTCTCTTAGTGCCCGACGAAGACGGACGAATACTGTCTGTTGAAAATTCGCAAGAATCTGGTGAGATTCCTGCATTCTGAAATTGTGCGTTAAATTCAGGGCTGACATTTTTTCAGATTTAGTTTCTTTACTTATAGTTAACCCTACGTGTTGACTAAAAATAATCAAAGGATCACTATGATCACTTACAATATTTTCGCAGGAGCAGAGTACTCCTAAGGTTTGGTACCCGACCTTAACTAGATCATTTTGACGGTTGCTTGTAGAGGCTAGGCGCCGTACATTGAGAATTTCATTTATCGCTGAAGTGCGTTAATAATTTACCGTTACTGTATTTTATCGCAAGGTGCGTTTAATACTGTGAAAGAGTTAACTCAAAGCTTTTTCTAGTCAAAATTGTAAACGAACTTGTGTAGTTCCAATCAAATTTTTATTGTGAAATTCTACAAGCGAATTTAATGTAAATTCTTAAGTGTGCTTTTTATTTAAAGCCTTCCAAGTTTCGTGTAAACAACTAGTGAACCAATGTAAAGTGTTTGATCTTTAACCATGTTTTAAAACCCCAGTTTTTTTCGTGACGATTTAATTGCTAGTGTTTTGAATAACAAAAAACAGTTTTTATTTAAAGCCTTAGGTTAGCTTTTAAACAGTACCCACCGTTGGTGGCAGCGACCATAGTATAGTTAGCTTGAACTTAGCCTACAGTTTAGGACATTAATCTCTATCCCACACTGGAGTAGGATTAGCTATGTGAATTTTACCGAAAAAGTAAAAACGGTCACTTTAGCAAGTTAACAACGTTTCTGCATGTACACCAGAAGTAGACGTTACTACAAGCACCTTTTGAGAACTGCTAGCGCCGTTACACTTTAGAGCTGGCACGGAGACCCCGTCGAAGTATTTTGTCATTTTCACCGAGGACGGCAGTTGGCACTTCAGTTCGACGAGGGATGAAAAGGGCCGTTCCAAAATCCATTTTGGCCTCAGTCGACAGAAATTCCGACTGTTGGTTTGTTTCCAACATGCGGAGATTGGCAGCGCCGTCGCCGGAGGCTCTGAAGAACCAGGTTTCACGACCTGGGCAAGGATCTTGGGTCTAGCTCAAGGGGATCAATATGGGTAAGGACATGTAATTTCTGCGATATTGCAAAATCGCAAATTTCGCAACATTTTCTCTAAATGAGTTATGAAAGTTATTCTTGATGTGGTAGGTAAACAGTCACTAACTGAAGCAAAAACACCACATTAATTGTCGCAAATTTCAGTAAATATCGCAAAATGCCACAAATTTCCAAAAACAGCGCAAAATTTACCGCAAAAATGGGCTTATTTTTCATGCCAATATATTTGACAACTAGCTAACTGGAACAAAATTCTGGAGCAGTTCTCACCGAAGCATTACTCGGATAAATCCACATCAAACAATGCTGTGGGCACTAGGCAGCCATAAGTGCGGAGTCGATCATCACCAGCCATGTACGTGGTGCGTATATGTTAGAAAATAAGGCTGTAATTGTGTACTCATTATTGAATTCAGCCACCAAGTCCATCACCGCAAAATTGCACCTTCATCGCAATAAAACTTACCGCAAAATCATGCCTAGTATTATCGTGGAAATTACATGTCCTTAAATATGGGCTAATAGGCTACTGCATTTTCCACTTTTATCACATGCCACCTGGTGTTACAATGCTGCCCATGCCAGAAGATTTAGGTTAGTAAACCTCCTACTACAATAAATGCAAAGTAACAAAACTGGTTTGACCCACTTATGAATGTGAAACAGTGAAAATTCCGATAGATTCACTGCATTTAGATAGGCTACCTCAACGGTTTCCCATTTAATTCGCATAGGCCTAATTGATGATTAGCTGGATGCTCGAAACCGGCTAGCCTAGTAGTGAGGATAAAAGAATAAATATAGGCTACATTATTAAAACCATAAGATAGTAAGGACTTTTTGCGATAACAAGCTCAGGTTGGCTGTTGTGTTACAATGTCACCTGCCTCGGCCGATCGAAACTAACGATATACGGGCTGTCGTCTAATAGCTCGCGCTAGCCTAAGCAACATGATCGCCATCTCCCACCGTTATTGGAAACCTCGAGCGAGAAGTACAGGGCCAACTGAGATTAGAAGTGGAAAAATGGCCAACGTGAATTCATCTACGATCCATCCGTCCTCCCACACGTACTGAAGGACGGTGCCCACTGCCGTTGCCCACGAACAGGGGCAACCCTCTCCAATGCCGGTCGCCACTCGACATTTGACGAATGGAAATTAGCAAATGGCGACTTGGAATTTTAGCCTGCCTCACTTAAACGGCGACTAGCAATAGAGAATGACACTCAAAGAGCGTTGTGCGGGAACCGTACAAGTTAGTTAGGTTTGTGGCGTTATGCTTAGATTTTTAAAGGCCATGTTTACGTAGGCTATCAGCTTTTTCTTCATTAGGGTAAACCGGGGTGTTATGGTCACTTATTGGAATTAATTTTTATTTATAAACGTAGGTCACATTTTAAGCCAATTTTTTTCTTCGTAAACTTGGTTAAACTTTTTTATCATTAAAAAATATATATTCATGATGTCTAAGGTAATCTTAGAGGAGATAAAATTTAAAATAGCTAGACTTACCGAAACAACCTTTCCAATATGGCCGCCTGAGGTTTTGTTGACTAAAGTCAACAGGTAACTGCTGCATAAAATTTATACAAAACAAAAATGAAATTGCTGTCGAGCATTTAGTTAGGTGTGGAGTAAACATAGTGTCATTTCATTGAAAAATTGCAGGGGCAGCTTGTAAAAGTGTTTTAAAGTTGCGGCCATATCACCCCAGTAAAAACGCGTGGTATGGGGTGATATGGCCACAAGCTAAAACGACTTTTATTGGAGGTTCCACGACTTAATGTGCTAACCTTTTCTCACCACTACACATCATTTCTCACATAATCCCACCTTTAAAGGATTTCTTGGGTCAGTCTTGTTAGGAAGGGGTAGTCGGTGTTAGCTGATGTTAGGCGATGCTAGTTCTTGAGCTTAGGTTAGGTTAGGATGGTCTATAGGTTAGGATTGTCTGGGTTAGGATGGTCTAGGTTGGTTGGTCTAGGGTAGGTTAGTCTAGGATAGGTTAGTCAATACTTCACTACACTCGCAAATTTTCGACAGCGTAATAGGATTCATCTGTCTTCTTCAGGCAGTGTAAAATTGTCTCTACTCAAATCACATCTTCGTTGTTGTTGTTCGCGCTGCAGGGCCTCCAACGTAGCCTCCTGTTGGTGAAGGCCCGTCTTCCATTTCCACTTCCGGTGTAATTGCTCAGTATTAACAAGGAAGCTAATTGCGGGATTGGAGGGGCCTTGAAGATTCATCAGTGCACCGTTGTGGCGTTGGTGTTCTTGAATTGCTAAGGATTTTAATCCCCTAAGGTGTGTCATTCTTCGAATTTGAAATGAGCAGTGTCTTGGTGGCTCCCCAATCAATCTTGTGCTTAGTCTGCTCAAAATGGCTGTAAACACTGCTGGCTACAACAACTCGATTCTTAACGTCAGCCATATGTTGTGCCACCCTTTTATGTACGCTTTTTCTAGTCTCTCCAATATACGTCGCCTCACATTCTCCACACGGAATTTGATATACTCCTTCATGCGTGACGTGCACTTCCCGTAGGAGCTCAGTCTCCCCCTCATCTCCTCCATCAACAGTGCCCTCGCCAAATTGTCTCCCTTCATTCGTTCGGACCCTGTTCTCTCGTCTTTCTTACTAGCTGTGACTTCAAACTTTTCTCGTTTTTCAGGTAGGTGTCAATACCTCTCTTGCTCAGGACATGCTTTATCTCCTCACTAGTTCCTTTTAAGTATGTAATGCCAATCCTCCGTACCCTCTGTTCTTCTTTCTTCCTGTCTCCGTTGGATTTCCGTTCATTGTTCGTCCTGCTTAATTTTGCTGCTTCCTTAATAACCCGGTTACTCCAAGGATACTCCAAGGCAATGGCTGGATAAAAGGTGCAGCTTCTCCTTGCGACATCGATCTTTTAAAAACTCTTACAAACTAGTTCTTAGTGATGGCCATGAGTTGTGATCTTGGATACCCCGAGCTGTATGGTATACCTCTTCCTGTAGGTTTCTGGTAAGGTTCGTAATGAATCGTTCCTTGCATAGTTTTCTTCAGCATCACATCGAGAAATGGAATTTTTCCTTCCTGCTCCTTCTTCAATGTAAACTCTAGATCATTATGCCATCCAAGTCTCAAGTCTCGCAAGTCTCAGAACTTCTTCTACGTCTCTCTTCTTAATGATGGCCAGGATGTCATCAACGAAGCGTTTCCACAACTTCAGTGGAGACTTACTAAGAATATAGCGGTCGAGATGTTGCAAAACTAACTCAGCAATGGCTGGGGAACTAGAATACCCCATGGGTGCACCCCGCATCAGTCTAAACGTCTCTCCACGGAATTGGACATATTTTGAGGCCAGTATAACATTCAGAATACTCCTGTCGTTCTCATAAGTTTCAGCTCGTACTCCCGCTTCACAGGCTGACAGATCCAGCATCTTGACAATCAACCTGTGCGAAAGGCTCGGGAACAGTTTACAACGTCTAGTGAGACTAGCACTTCGTCATCTTCAATTTTAATTCCTCTCAGAAACTACACCAACTCTACAGAATTTTTAAGCCGGCTCTCACCCCCAATCTACTTGCCAATAGCCAATCCAACTTTTGGACCATACATCCTTTTGCTGCTGTTATCAAACGCAGTGGCATTCTCTCTTTATGAATCTTGATTTGTGAAAACAATTGAGGGAGTTTCTATGGTCTTCGAGGTGTTAGTGCCTCCATTTCCTTCCTGGTAATAAAGCCTTCTTTCCATAATCTCTCAATACTACGTTCAAAGTCAATAATGGGCACATTCCCAAATCACTGCTGGTTTTCCAGTACATACCAGAAGCCTCAATATCATCCTTCACTTTGGTGTCATGAACAGTAGCATCCAAAACAACCGTCATGTGGCTTTATCGGCCCTGCAAATAACAATGCTGTTGTCAATTTTCAGCTGCCTCAGTGCCTTCACCTCATTGAGAGTAATATTCGGCTCCACACCCTTCTTTTTCCGGAGTGCGATGCTCTGGAGCTTCAACCTCGTCACCGAGTCCCACGAGTACCCTTCAATAGCGAGTTGCACGTCGGTAAGGAGATTGGCAACAACATCAATGTTTTGCGTTGGTGGAACACGGATAAATTTGAAGTCACGATCCAGCACACTCAGTTCATCAATAGTCAACTCACGCTGAGACAAGTTTATAACGTATGGCGCCTACCCCTCATTTCGTGTACCATTTCTTGCATCAGTAGATTTCTCATACGTGAGAATGTAACATCCGATCTGTTCCAACTTTCGGACATGCCTCCGTGAAATCTGCTTCCCCATCTTTATTTTGTTTTCTTCGATATAGGCGCATACTTTCTTCCATAGTTCACCATCAAGCGTATTTTCCAACATGTCCGACAACAAAACCTCGTTGGTACGCAGCATTTCAAGAAAGTGGAAATGTAAGACGGGCCGTCACCAACAGGAGGCTATGTTGGAGGCCGTTCAGCGCGAACAACACCAACAACGAAGATGTGACTTGAGTAGGGACAATTGTACACTGCCTGAAGAAGACAGATGAATCCTATTAAAGCTGTCGAAAATTTGTAAGAGTAGTGAAGTATCAGATTGTTGATATTTGTACATCTCCAATTTATGAAGAATGAGTGTAAATTGTGATCGACGTCCTACTGATAGGCCTAAAAATTAGGCTACTGTAAAACATTGCGTTTGATGCAAAAGCGGATAGGCAATATGCCATAAAGTATTTTTTAGACCATATTCAAATGGCTTCAAGATAATAATATTGTGTACTGTATTCCTAAAATTCTAATTAGACCTAATTGTATTTCTAACTGGCTAATAAAGCAATGTCACGAATGCATCTTCACGTTTTGTGGCATTTTGTACATATTCGGCCAGACACAAGATGATACGGTCACCCACCCACAAAATTAAGTCATTAAAATAATTTCAATGGAGCTCTTATCTTCCCCTTTCCCCTCCCACTTCATCAGAAGTGTCCATGTGCCCTTCAGTTTCCATTTTACTCAGGTGGCCATATCACCCCAGCACTGGAGTGATATGGCCATCACAACTTAACCCTACAAAAACATCCCCAGAGGCCAAGATTTCAAAGAGTGAATTTTTTCAACCTTTTCAGGAGTTAGAGGAACCTTCAAATGCATAAATTGGTCTGAAACCTTTTTTGATTCACTCAACACAGACGGAGCACCAAGTAAACCTCAAAAAGTGGCCATATCACCCCGGTTTATCCTACGCACCGATAAACTGATATACCACTTTTTTTTTTATTTATTTATGTATGCAAGCAGGAGCAAAGACGAACACAAGTTTCTGTTTTCCTCCTGGCAGAAGGCACCCTGTGCGTGATGGGGCCATACGTCTGTAGACAGAAGGGTAGAACTGACGAGTCCACACATTTACAACAGTACAGTGAGTACACCCTACGAAAGTACAACTTTGGCCAGAAAACAATTCCTCGATTATCAACTGGCCTTACTCACGACATTACGTTTTATTTATTTGTTCATTTTTTTAAAATCTTAACATTAACTTGGGACCAGATTGTTATAGCTTCGGTTGCTGTTTCTTTTTGTGAAAGTTCAAGAACAGATACGCACAATTTCAGAATTAAAGAATACAATTTACCAGCAGGCTATACCAACTGAACTCCATCTACAAATTAAAGAAAAAAAATTGGGCAAAAAACTTACGGGATTAAAACCTCGAAAAAATGTCAGTCCTGAATTTAACGCACAATTTCAGAATACAGGAATCTCACCAGATTCTTGCGAATTTTCAACAGACAGTATTCGTCCGTCTTCGTCAGGCACTAAGAGAATTTGTAGAGGTTGTAACTACATCGCTTTGGAGATCGCGATTCGAAACCGGCGCTCGGTTTTTAATGTGATTAAAACCTCGTACAATTCAGTTCTTAGCAAGCCCACAGTTGATATACTTACCGCAATGCTAAAACACTGTCAAAATTCAAGGTTGGTGTTCAACAATAAATCAATTAAATTTCAAAATAGGGTTTATAGTACAGAGTTATGTCATGGAGCCCAACTTTTTCCATTTACTTACATAAATTCACTCATGCCACTCTGTCGAGTTTTTTTTTTATTTCGCAGAACCGAATTTTCGTACGGATTGTACTGTATAGAACTGTTGCACTACAGTACCTGTAATTTTAGAACCAAACTGTCGGAAACCGAATTGTCTGGACGGGGGGGGGGGGGGGGGGGCCGACCAACAATATCATCAACTACCCAACTAAAAGCAGACAGAAACGCTTCACAGAATCTACTATATTTAGCCTAATTTCAGTTTGGCTAAGACTACAGGCTAAAAAAAAAAGGTGAATATTAATTATTGAACGTTTCGTAGCATGGAACACGTGAGCATTGATCAAAACGTGGCCGTCCCACCAACCTCACAACACGAAAAACAAACGTAAACAAGTCGGCCATGTTTCATTTTTAACACACGCCATCACATGCACCAAACTTAATCCCACAGAAATTGGACACATAAACACACGTTAAAAAGTCAGCTACACGCACGAAGACAGTCATTGAATCTTATAATTTCTAGTTACACATAACTACTTCAATTCAAATTCACCAAAACTGGAAAATTCGACCGACCGAAGCTACGATTAGCAGGTAGGCTTAAATCTAGCCGGCTTCTCCCCAATCTTGTTTACAGTAAGGCCGCCATTTTGAATGGAGCACATGGTTTTTTGAATGGCGTGATACGCAAAACACTCAAGGCCACCCGTTATTTACGTCTTAATTTACGACTCAAGTTCACAATTTAAAACCCTCAAACAAGCACAAACAAGTTGTCATCACTTTAGCAAGCCATCACACAAATATAACGAGGTAATCGGGATATGTAATGTTAGATAAACATGGACATGTCGTCAACGATGAAGGCAAAACAAACACGGTTTTTAAAAAATTAGACGCAAGGTGCACTTACATTCGAGGTAACTGCAAAGAAGGTGCTCCCTTCCTCTGGAAAACGCCATCAACAAAAACGCCGTTTTTCCCTAAGCATACCATGTAAAAATGAGGACTCTCAAAGTAAATATCCAAATGTTTTCGAGATATAAAGCTAGAGTGGCCCATGTTGACATCCACATCGCCTCGGCTGCTGTTGCGTCCTATGGTTATCCGATTCTGACGAACCATATATTCAAACTCACGGCCTTCCAGTCTTGCAATAGGCGTTCCCTTGTGTTCGGGGCTCCATTGCACCTTTGATGGGCTGGTGGGAGCGGATTTGAGGGCCAAAAGGGCCCAGGCATCCTTGTCTGAAGCCTGCTGTAACGTGGACATCATCGCGGCCTACCTCGCACCCCGCTTCACAAAATGGCTGCCGCTGAAGAGGCGAGGGAAAACATCGCGCACCTCTCTCGAGCAGAAAACACTGATTTTCCTAAAGTGTAATCTCTGTGGCGCACTGTGTGAACGTTGTGACGCCATATTGGAAAGCCAAGTGTTACCATCTCAAAACTTTTTAGCACCCTGCTGTTATAGTATGGCACATGCAGAAAGCCGACATTGTAAATGATAAGTTCAAATTTAAAAGTTTCTGTGGTAAGTAATTTCAAAATTAATTTACAACCAAAAAAAGTAACTTTTAAGCAGAATTTTGTAGTACCATAGCAATCTTGGTCATAGGAACAACAACAAAAATGGTTCAGTCTTCCTCTTATGTTCATCACTTCCCTAATTGCACAACATGGTTGAAGCATAACATTTTTAAAGAAAAAAAAGCCGCATCAACCATTTAAAGATTCAATTAGTTTTCCTACTTTTTTTTTTACGATAACTAAATAAATTTAATTAAAGGTTCCTTAAAAGTGACGAGACAAACAAACTACGCCAAGCCACCCAGTTTACCCATGATGCTTTCCAAAAAAAAGTTCTATTTTCCTAGCACCTCCAATTCCATTTTTCTTTTTAAAGTATTTGATAAACAAACAAATTAAACACCCTAAGCGTGCACTATATGCCTGCCTAGGACGAAGAACCATATGTGATTAAAAACTGCGCACAATATATTATCAAAGTATTTCATTAAAGCTCCCAAGCACGGCCTAAAAAGAGCAAAATCACGAGCAATGCGCATGTTACCCAGCTCCGAAAATAAGAATAATTTCGTGAGACTGATGTCGGCCAAATAAACAACCCAAATTTAGAAGCGTGAAGTCTCTCGATTATACTAGTAAAATAAAGTTTTGTGGTTGAGCTCCACGCCTCCCAGCGTGCAACACGATGCCCTGCCTTGCGTTTTGCTTCCATAGCAGCTCTCCATCCGAGGCACGTTGTTTACAAAACATGCCGCGTTCTTTCGCTTGCATGCTCTCACGTTATTTATTGTTTTGATCAGACTGTGTTTTGTTTTTTTCTCCGTAATCACGTCACTGATAATTTTAACAACTGAAATCATTTATGCAACGTCTTGTATGATTGATCGATGCGAAACAATTCTAATAATTTTATTTCATTTAGACAACGTAAAAGGGTAAAAGTAAAAGTGGATCAAGTGTAAACAAACTTTTCTGTGACGTAACGAATATTTTGTTGACAATTTTATTAAAAGGCGCCACCGACTTCGTATACTTTTAAAGGATTTACAATAAGAAAGTCTAGCCGAAATTAAAATCGGCAACGTTTTCATTCCTCCGGTAAAAAACTAAAATTACATAACGTAGTGACTATGACGTAACTGGAACGAATCACACTGGGGCCTACGAAAACTGTTGATAATGTTGTTTTGAAGTTAAGTTTTACAGACTGCGCACTAGAAGCGCCGTTGACAGAAGTTTGAAAAAATATACCATTTAACAAGTCGGGCTACTCTCTCCAAATTTCATATGCAACTTCTCCGTAAATAGGAACGTGCTCAAGTCATTGTTTCGGTTTCGTATTGCAGATTCGGTTTCGGTTTACATCAAAAGGTGATAGGTGGGCTACATGGATGATGCAGTGTTATTATTTTATCAGGCCGAACACACCGATGATTCACTGTGAATTATCCAAGCTTTACCACAGAAACAGAGAGCTGCTAGCTTGCGTATGTAAGGCTCCCGCTAAATTTTACACTTTTATTTTGTTTTGCCGCACTCCAGAGACCATCAGGGTAGCTTTTACGAACATAGTCTTACGAACATATTCTTCGAGTTTTTCATCCAAAGTCAAGAAGCGGTCAAAAGAGAATAAAACAAACACAAAACTATTGGGCGCCCCCCCGGCCCCCGTAAAAAGAAGTAAATGAGCCCAGGGGGAGTAAAAATCCTTGGAAAATCTTATTTATTCGCCATTTCTTTAAAACTTTTTTAATTCGACGTGTCACACGTCGAATTATTATTATATTATTTTATTTCAAAAATTCGGCCCACGTTTTTTTTTGGACCACAGCACCTTTGCTTAAGTACAAAAAGTGCCGAGTTACAGATTATACAAAAGGACAAGGGAAATGAATTATGACACAGCAAAAACTACAAGCAATCACCGTACAGTACTGCATGCCACGTACTGAAGGTGTACTCCTTGCACAGTGAAAATCTGGTCACTGCCTGCACCAGAAGGTTAGGAGAAGCCAACACCCGAATACGAGTTCCCCAAACAGATTTTCTTTTGCGGTTGTGGCAGAAAAAAACGGGGGTAGCCGATTTACGTCAGCGACATCTCCTCAAAAACCAGACACATTTGTTCAATTCTGATCCGACGAAATTTAAGTATGTGGGTGGGACAGTTGCAGTGTAAAATATCAAAACACTAGGGATTTCTCATATTTTGTAATTAGAAAAAACAAAGTGGTACCCTCCAACGAGGTCTGTCAACGCAAAACCGTCGTCCATAGTACACACAGTGTTGTGACGTCAGTGTTACATGTGTGATTTTCGAAAATTTTTGCGTAATATGGCAGAGGCGGTGTTGAAAAAAGGCGGCGAAATATGGGTCGTGGGTCGGTTAGAGGCTAGACTTTCTGAGAAAAACTTTGGGATCATTCGGGTTTGGAGACGAAACTGCATTGTACTTATAGCAGGCGGCCGGGAGAAATAAACTCCGCCAACTACACAGCCGTCCAAAGGCAAAAGGCAGTAAGTCGAGTTACTGCCTTTTTTATATTTTACTGCCATTAGAATCTATGGTTTATCCTGAACAAAATGGTAAGTCAACTTTTGAAATCGGACAAAAATTGACGAAGATAGTCAATGCCAAAAGGCAGTAACTTTCAGAGAAAAACATGAGTTGCTTGGGCAAAAGGCTGCAACTCAATTTATATTTCTTCTCTGCAAAGGCAGATGGCAGTTATTTCTGTTAGCCAATGGGAGGCAGCTTTCTAGCCACGTGATGTAAACATTGCCTTGCAAAGACAATAGGCAGTTTGGATTTAGGCCAATCAAAGTGCCAGTTAACGTCACATGATACAAGATGGCTGCTGCCATGTTTTGCTTGTAAATGCTTGTCACGAAGTGGTTTTACAGCAAAATTAAGAATGGTTGAAAACAAATTCGTGCAGAAAAAGAAAAATGGTGAAAGTTAAAGATGTTTAGAACATAGTTGAGTCTCTCACATCAAGGTAAGTGCTGTGTTCTATGAAAGGAATGCTTCGTTTTGGCTATGTACGTGAAGAATATTAATACCATTCAAACTCTATGGTGCAAACTGAATGATATGACAGTAGCGCCCGTGAGAGTTCTGACAGTGGAATCAGAAAGTGCCCGACTCTTCGTCATCGGATTCCAATAATTGCCTGAAGAGACGCAGGAAAAAGACTAGCGTTTTCACAGATATTTCACATGGTTACTAGTTTAAAAGTTCACCTGTATGAACATGCTAAGGGGATAGGAATTCTAATTTAATTACAGTTGTGGCAAGCAAGGGTCCCCATCAACCCTAACGTCTATGAGGAATGCCCCCCACACCTCAATTTTTTTTTTCAAAATCTCAGGAAAGTGGTACATTTCATAGCATGATTGTTTGGGCCCCAGTAATCATGCTATGAACTATACAACTTTTTCGAAATTGTGGAGACCGACTGGGATTTTAAATGTGTTGCCTTACTTCAGACGAGCTTCTGTGATGTTGATATTGATAATGATACCAAATTCGCGTTTTATGACTGGCTAGCATAGTGGGGCCTTCATACCCCTACCATCCACCCCCAACCGGCAGTGAGGACATGCTCCTCACGTCCCCGCCCTGAGGCACGCCTGGCTTGCAACAAAACAAAATTTAGCCAATCGCACAGCTATTAATTACCAAGCTTTAGACGAAAAGTAATCTTTGAGTAAGGTTACTCGCTTGCTTTTCATGCTTACATTCAACTGAACGGGCGAAAGAAAAACTGGTGTTTCTACAGCATATTGGTGAACTTGCCAGAAGATCCAGAAAAAAAATTAAGTACCTCGTACCAGGTGATGCCAATACGGCAGCTGATAGCATTCATGGCTTGATTGAGTAGGGTCTATAAGCAAAAAGAAAGATGTGCGCGATATGGGTGATTTAAAGTCTGTAATGAAGTTTTCCGAAAACAGTAAAGTATTGATGAAGAATACTGGTGATTTTAGTGGCTGGAAAGACTAAGCAGGTCCAGGCAGTTATAAAATCAGGTGAAGCAAATAAGCCAATTCCAATTAGATTGTCGAATTAAGGTGAAAAAAAGCATAAAGTACAAGGCTCTTCGTTACGTACAAGGAAGGTAGCTTCCTAAAAGTAAAAGGCAACGAATGATGTCCCAGCCAAATGCACCTCATGTAGAGGCATCCAAAGACTCAAAAAGGCCAACATCATCCCAAACTTAGTGGACAGTTTGCGCATAAATCAAACTGCAACATAATCAAATGTGTAGCAGGATTGTTGGTTTTAATGATAAAACCGGTTACTCGTTTCGTTTGAATTTTGTAAAATATTTTGCTCATATAACAGCTTTTTGCCATAGTAAACCACGTTTCTAATTTTTTTTTTTTACCATGGCAAAAAGATGTATGTTGACTTACCTACCTTTTGCCTTAGTTTAAATGGTAGCACATTATGTTTTATTCCGAGGCAAAAGAATGTAAGTCTTTCGATGGCTAGGGTTTTGGATGGCGGGAAAAATTTTTTTTTTTACTACAGAAGTTGGTCGGCTGGCAACTTTAACGATAGCATTCTTGTGAAAATTATTATAAAACCTTTCAGTGGCAGTACAAAAATTACAAAAAGCTGTTTTTCTCAAAACTATGTATTTTGAGTTACAGCCTTTTTACATATACTTTGTCGTTTTGTGGCAGTACAGTAGAGAAGGTGAAAGAAGTACATCTAGCAAAGATATGTCGTATGGATGAACAATTTTTGGTATTAAAAAAAAACACGATTTGAAAAGCGCAACTCTGGAATGAATAAGTCGGTGAACAGTAGTAGCAGCGTTATTTTAGCCTTAAATGTCGCTGAATTGCGTGTAAAACTTGGCGTGCGTGGAGAGGGGGGGGGGGGGTATTTTTTGTCTTTTTTTTTTAAACTTGATTGTTCAAATATAAAACTGGATATACCCAGCATAAAACAAAACCTTAGCAGCAAAGCTTAAACAAAAGCTAGCTGCATGAAATTGTAGTATGACATTTTTGTGTGTTATTTTATCGTCGGCTAACACAAAAAAAAGAGTAAATAAATAAATTTAAAGTAATCAGCCTTACGTATCCTCAGTGCAGTACGATCCCCATCTCCCCCCACTCCTAATTTAATGCTGGATTTACTGCAAAGTAAGGTGTTCGCTGATTTAAAAAGCGTTAAAGCCTGATAAAAAAGAACGAACTGGACGGGAAGCTGCACAGTAACGAAACTTTCAGGTTTTTTTTAACAAAAATAATAGCGTCAGATGAGAAATCCTTATCTGGCCGTTTCTAACATGATCGCTCATTTGACGTATCGCTGTAGCAAAAGTTAGGAGACAGTTTTTTTTTTTATATGTGATGTGCAATATGTATATGTTTCAGTGCACCACGCATTCAGAATGTATAGCAGTGTCCTGAGTTTGCTGCACACGTCAATCGCATATTAATTTTCTATCCTCCTTCACCATTTCTGTACCAAACAACACGTCGAATTACTGATGCAGTGTTGGTGCGTCCTTGTTTATTTAACGAAACATGACGCAAAACAAGAAATATAGTCATACAAAAAAATAAGGAAGGCAGATGTTACTGCCAGGTACTTATAGATTTTTTATGTTGGTTTCGTTACTTTTTTAATTCGACGTGTCACACGTCGAATTAATGCGGTTGTGGCCAAAAAACGGGGGTAGCCGATTTACGTCAGCGATATCTCCTCAAAAACCACACACATTTGTTCAATTCTGATCCGACGAAATTCAAGTATGTAGATGGGACAGTTGCAGTGTAAAATATTAAACACTAGGGATTTCACAGATTTTGTAATTAGAAAAAACAAAGTGGTACCCTCCAACGAGGTCTGTCAACGCGAAACCATCGTCCATAGCACGCACAGTGTGGTGACAGTCAGCGTTACACGTGTTATTTTCGAAAATTTTAGCCTAAAATTACAGTGGCGATGTTGAAATATATAATACGGGTCGAGAGCCGGTTAGAGGCTAGACTTTCCGAGAAAAACTTCGGGATCGTTTGGGTTTGGAGGCGAAACTGCGTTGTACTTATGGTAGGCGGCCGGGAGAAATAAACAGCGTCAACTGTTATGAACTACAGGGGAATAATCTCCATAAACTTCGTTTTGTGGGAGTACAGTATTAAAGCATGGAAGAAGTACATCTAGCAAAGGTATGTCGTATGGATGAACAATTTTTGGTGTTTAAAAAAACACGATTTGAAAAGCGCAACTCTAGAATAAATAAGTCTGTGCTCAATAGTAGCAGCGTTAGTTTAGCCTTAAATGTCGCTGAATTGCGTTTAAGACTGGCGTGCGTGGAGGAAGGGGGGGCGCGCAAGGAGAGGGAATTTTTTCTTTTTTTTTTAAAACTTGCGTGTTCAAATATAAAACTGGATTTGCAGTAAACCCAGCATATAACAAAACCTAAGCAGCAAAGCTTAAACAAAAGCTATCTACATGAAATTGTGGTATGACATTTTTGTGTGTTATTTTATCGTCGGATTTAAAAAGTGTTAAAGCCTCATGAAAAAGAACGAAAAGGACGGGAAGCTGTAAAGCAACGAAATTTTCAGGTTTTTTTTTTTTTTTTTAATTAATAGCGTCAGATGAGAAATCCTTATCTGGCCGTCTCTAACATGATCGCGTGATCGCTCATTTGCCGTATCGCAATAGCAAAAGTTAGGAGACAGTTTTTTTTTTTTATATGTGATGTGCAATATGTACACGTTTCAGTGCACCACGCATTCCGAATGTATAGTAGTGCCCTGAGTTTATGCTGCCTTTCCAACTGCATACGTCAATCGCATATTAATTTTCTATCCTCCTTCAGCATTTCTCTACCAAGCAACACGTCGAATTACTGATGCAGTGTAGTGCATCTTGTTTTTTTTTGCTTTCGTTCTTTGTTATACTGTGCGCAATACAAAAGGAAACAAAAGTGATTTAAAAGGGAACGAAAACAACATAAAAAAGCTGTAAACGCTACTTCCAGTACCATTATAATTGTTGTGTGATGCGCACCCAACATTAGCCATAGCGCCAGAGGGAGAGAGGGACGATTTTGCTAGGTAAATCCCATCGGAAATTCTCAGGATCTTTTATATGCCACAATCAATATTAGGGTGCTAAAAAAAAAACTTTTTTTCAAAAAACCTTTCTCCCTGGCCATTTTCCCATTCCACTTGTCAATGTGAGTTGCCACAAAAAATTTCAGGTCATTTGAGGCATTCTAAGCCTTGCCGCCAGGTTTGAGTGTTAAAGGGACGGTACTTCGTTGGCCATTTTCCTCGATACATTACCGAATGTAGTTTTTAAAGAAATCATGTAACAATTATTAAGTGGTCCACGTGCCCGATTTCATTGTTAAACGTGGCGTTTACCTGTATTCATGTGTTGTCTTCTCGCAGTCGCCCACCGTTTAGCTAACTCCCGCCATAACCAGCCAAGCAGCGAACCAACGTCGAGTGAACGATAGTATTAGCGATCGTTGCGCGCCTTATGCCGACGGAATAGGGAAAGAAACGTGCCAGAGTAAAGGCAAACTGAGAAGCTGTGTTCCACGATCACTATAGTGTAGATAGGCACGCAGCTACTATCTCAGTTGGCCTTGACCAAAGTGGAACGCTCGATCGCTTCTAGGTCTAAGAAGAATAGCCTACTGAAAATTGGTCGAAGTTGAATTCCGAGAATAAATTAAAGACGGATAAAGAAATGGCTAGATTTCTTCTTGACTGTTGACTTACTTACTATTGAAACATAGAGGTATATAATTATTAGCGTTGTAGAATGCTCTTTTTTTGGAACTATGTGGCAGAGGGAAGAAGCACGACTTGTTATTTCAAATATTATTGCTTATTTAAACCCACAAAACTGCACTCATTGTTTGTGAAAAATTCTTCCACCGACCGTTTTTCTTTCAGTGTTACGGAAAGAAAACTTTTTATTAGGCCAATTTTTTTTATGATTAAACGATAGGCCGTAGTCGTTTCTAAAGGTGACTCCCGTCTCCTCCCCCCAAAAAATACCCCACTGCGGTGAATTTTTTGACCCACCTTCTTCCATGTTTTCAAAAGTTTCAATTTTTCAGGTTTTATAATCCACTTTTTTTTACGGAGGACTCTTCTGTTTGCGTGGACGCCAGAGGGGATAAGGCACAAGATGAACTATATACTTAGACAGATAGTATTTTTTTTATCCAAACTTTTTATCAAAAAATAGATTTTCTTTTGTAGAGAGAAATTGGCATTTGTTTACTTTGGTAAGTACCAGTACTTGAAAGAAATACCTTATGACAATGACACTGACAGTATTTTTTAATGTAAACAAAATAGCATCAATTCCTTAAAAAATTGCTTCAAGCCCCCCCCCCCCC
>JAHWFP010268486.1:0-10593 GCA_023313725.1 Lithobius niger | reverse complement strand
GGGCCATGTTGGGATAGGTGGAAATGAGCAAGCGGATTCTGCAGCAAAAGGGGCCCTTTCTGGCCCTCTCGGTAGGGATCTCAGGCTTGTTCCCTCGGACGCTTTTCCAACTCTGCGTCTGAGGTTACATGCTTTTTGGCAAGCCTCGTGGGATGGACAGGACGGCAATAAGTTACGAGCTATTAAAGGCACTGTTGAGGAATGGCACTCGGCGTGTCGCCGCAGTCGACGTGAGGAGGTGGTGTTGGCCCGTTTGCGCATTGGTCACACTCGACTTACTCACTGTTTCCTTTTGCGGGGGGGTTGACCCTCCTGAATGTTATTGGTGTCGGCGGCCAATTACGGTCCGGCACTTCCTTGTTGATTGTTGCCATCTTGATGGTTTTCGTCGTCGTTTCTATCTTCCGCATGACAATGTGCGTCAATTGGGCGATAAGTCTGTCCTCCTGTCCGGTGTTTTTCAATTTTCGCAGGAGGTACAGATGTATGACAAGATTTAGATTAGGGGTTTGAATAATATCTCTGTAATGTGTGGTGGAGTGGCAACCCGGACCACTGCACTGTGACTGAGGTTGGCGCTAATGACCAAGCTGTCGACGCGCCATTAAGCCTCATCTCCCCCCCCCCCATTTTGATTTGTAGTCAATAAATGTAAGGAGGCTCTGTTGAGGAAAGGCCCACGTATGTCAATTGTCGATTCTTCCCATACCTGTTCTGGTGTAGAGAGGACATCGATCGGTGTTGTCCTAAAACTCTAATACCTTCTAAAAATATTTGTCTGTGCATGGCCCAAAGTGAATGATTTAAGATGATAACACAACTACTAGGCCTACATCAACACTAGTATCTGACAAGTACATCGACTGCCGCCAGTTAGCTTCAGTGTTGCTTCATCAAACACCAATGCAGTGTTTCTGATCTCATTTTCTACTTACAATCGTAAATGCTCACCAAGACCATTAGATAGAATATAGGAATTAAGCCTCAATCCCCCCCCCCCCCCCCCAAGACCATTAGATAGAATATAGGAATTTTTAACACATTTACACTGGAATTCAAGCAGCGAAATTTGAGTCAGGAAACAATATGGGAAAAATCTCAGAAAATGTACTGGTTACTTTAAATGACTGATGCAAATGGCCAGTACAAGTTTTGGCAAAGAATTTTAGTTTCGTTGGCAAAGGATGGGGATGAAGCCGATGGAGTTTTGTTTTCAGTTTCATTACTGCTAGAATTTCGTTTTGTCAGAATCTTTAGGTAGAAACGGTGTAACAAATTCGTATAACTGTTGCCCTGCACGATCTGCAACTCCAGCGTTTCAATCGCAGAACAGATAGTTTTATTCTTCGTAATGTCACTTGATACACCTATCCTCCATAATGTGATAACAGAAACAAGTGTTTCTTACACTACTGGTATTGATATCGTTTTGGACCATCAGCACACATTTATTTTCTCCTTAGCTCCATCACATATACCCCCTTTAGCTCCCTTACAAATGCGCTCTTATCGGTGATTATTTGATCATTATAGTGCTTCCAGCTTTCACTGCATTTATTTTAGCATGCAAGTGTAATGGCTTGATTTAATTCCACATCCATTGTGGCTGATTACAGCGATAGTTTCGAATACAAATCCGTCAGTTTCTACTGTCTGATTAATTCTTAAACCCAGCAACGAGAGCGTCAATCTTCGTTGATTGTTATCGAAACGGCAGAGAGAAACTAGGAGGTACATGTTGCAGCCAAGCAGGGCGGTTTTTGTTTCCATTAAAGCAGACTGTGGGCAACGGTTGCATCTAATGTCATTAGACAAATCTCCAATTTTGGAAATCATCCGTTGTTTTTCCATACCAATCTAAAGAATTTGCTACACTTTTCTGGCTGACCCAAGTAGTAAGAAAAGGCAATTTGACAGACTCATGGCTTCAAGATGGCTGCCCTCAAGTAAAAAAACAAAACAAAAAAAAAATAAATAAACAAAAAAAACACGAAAGTCTTGCTCTGAGATTCGAACCCGGCACTTTCGAATGAGTGGCTCCAATGCTAACCACTATACTGATTTGTTAGATGAAAGAGCTATGTTAATGATAGGTTGATATAGGTAAAATATATATATATATTTGTTTAACTGCTACTGGCTTCCCCACTTACCACGGGCACTGAGCCCCTCCGCCACGACAAGGCTGCAGCACCCCTTTCCCCTCCCCTCATTTGCTTCTTTATATTTATTTATTTTTTGGTATTCAATTTCCCCTTCTTTATAACACTGCGCGTGTGCTTCGCTAGCATGCTCTCACCACAGAGGTAATTGATTTTCTAGTGTCTGGCAACCACCTGCGCTGTCCGGCACTTCCTTGTTGATTGTTGCCATCTTGATGGTTTTCGTCGTCGTTTCCATCTTCCGCATGACATTGTGCGTCAATTGGGCGATAAGTCTGTCCTCCTGTCCGGTGTTTTTCAATTTTTGCAGGAGGTATAGATGTATGACAAGATTTAAAGTCGGAGTTTGTATAATATCTCTGTAATGTGTGGTGCAGTGGCAACCCGGACCACTGCACTGTGACTGAGGTTGGCGCTAATGACCAAGCTGTCGACGCGCCATTAAGCCTCATCCCCCCCCCTGGCAACAAAATAATGACGTGTTATATCTAGAATTTTCCACCAACTGGCCAGGTGCCGGACAAAATAAAAATTGCGTTCTTTCCTGCACAGACAGCTAAAGACGGAGGTACGTGGTGTATGCCCGCGATGCTTGTTTTTTTTACAAATTAAAAGTAAACTGCTGTAATTTTTAAATTAACCTGGCAGGGGTTTGTGATTTAAGTGGACTGCTATAAAACAGCATCAGGTGCGTGTATGGTGAGAAATATTCAAGTAGGTTAGCACATTGATCCACTGGCTAGTTGGAATATCGATCCTTTTTCTCCCAGTGGTTAGCACCCCACAAACTCAGACATGGTTAGCACACCGCAAATTCAAACCTAGAATTTGATTGATTGAATTATTTATTTATTTATTTTTATACACAATAAAGTAAAAATCATGTCTGTGGACAAATTTGGTCGAGTTTTGAAGAGAACCAGAATCGAACAGGGAACGGACATAATTAAATAAATAAATGAAGACATTTTCTCATTGCTTTATTTTACTGACCACTTCAAATAAATTAGTATAGCCGTTATTAAAGTAATACAGTACTGCTAACAATATTGTCTTAGATAGGCTGCGTTCGATGGAGTTAGGACTTGTCGGCGTTTAGCTTGGGATTCGGTAGACGGTTTGTTAGTCTTAAAATCTAACATTTAATTTGTTCTTATTATATCCTTTTATTTATTAAAAAAAAATCTTTTGTTCGTTTTACAAGTATTATTTTCATTTCATCTTCCTCAAGTGTAATCTCATAGTAACTGTTTCTCCCCTCAAATTAAGCGGACGATCGTCCTGGTCGGTTAGCCACATTCTAATCGAGCGAATGGTGTTGCTGGTCACGGGTAGATAGATCAAGTTGTGAGGGGATTGCACTGTCTTATATCCCGGTGCGCAGTTAGGAAAGAAGGAGTAAAGAGTCGGTTGCCTCGATCCGTTCACGTAAGAATTGCCTACTAGATCGCAGTGCACCAAGATGGAGTTGACGTCGAGGATGTTCGCCGTGTTCTTGGCGATGCTGATACCTTGTAGGTATACTCCGCGCTCGATTCCGAATAACTTCCCCACGGTTGTTGGGTCGGCAGCGGAGAAATCTACCTTGTAGCTCTTGTTCGTGATATGTAGCTCGCATTTCAGAGTATTGGGGTTGCTGACGATGCGAACGTGCGAGACATCGTTCGGGACATCCCAGTGCTGACGCTTCTTTATTTCCCCGTAGACGTACTTTTCTATCGCTTCTAATTCGTAGGAACTTTCGGGAATGACGAGTTTCGTCCACTCCCTGCCGTTGTTGTGACTGTACCTAAACGTGTCTGACTCGAAAACTTTCACATTCGGAATGGAATTGTACGTTTCCAAGTTGACCAAAGCGATCGCCCACCTCTCCTTGTCGTCGTCCGTTAGCAGCAGAAGTGTTGAAAACTTGGTGGTGAAATCTGTGGTGTTTGAGGAAAGAATTATTGACGAGGAAGGCATCATTCCACTTATGTCGCACTTAACAAAAGTGTATCGTTTACGATTGATCTTAAACATTTATTAATACAAATTTTTTCTTTAGTCTTTTATTAGTTCGCGGCGTCCAGGGCCCTATAACCACGTATAACCTATCGTAGTCTAGCCAACCGTCGTTGCAGAAGAGATTGAGGGTTAGATTCGTCTTGCCGCACCCGGCTGGGCCGCAGATGATGCACCTGAGTTGTTTCGGTAAATTGAGGTGGTTCTCGCTTTTCTCACCATGGACTTCCACGGTATCGTAGTTGATTAGCTTCATTTTGAAAAGGACCGTTATGCTTTATATAGAAAAAAAAATTAAAAGTAAAAGTGAGTTGTTGATTAGTTTCATTGAAAAGGATCGTTACGTTTTATATACAAATTTTTTCTATAAGTAAAAGCTAAATTAAATCAAACATGTATTGTTAGAAATGCAAGCGAGTTACCGGTACTGCAGACCCGGTTATCGTTACGACATCGAACAAGCGCTCTCTGCTGAAGGGAAAATGCGAGGTCTGCGGTTCGAACAAGGCACAGTTTCAGAAGGTACTAAGCGGCCCTCGCAAACGATCTAAAGCCGCCACGAAGGGCTCGGGGTCTGTTAAACACGATGATAAATAAACTACCTATCGAACTCCACATCCCGGGCTACAAGTTTTGCGGCCCCGGCACGAAACTGAGCGAGAGGAGACGTGGGGATCAACACTCTCGACGAAGCTTGTAAAAAACACGACATAGCTTACGCCAACATTTGGAAGACGATTTGGAAGACGGGCTTAGAGCTGACGAGGAGCCTTTAACTAAGTATGACTGCAATAACGAGCAATAAATTTCTGCCTGAAAGGCCGTAATGCGATCAAAAACGTATCAGTAAGTCTAAAAAAAATTGGCAAATTCGCGTTTGTAATTATAGTATTTTTATTTTTTTTACAAATGCAAGTATCGCTTGTTATTCATTTAAACTAGTACCATTAATCAGAAGACTAAAGTGAATATAATTTGCTGGTTTCATACCCTATTGGTATGAATGACTTTTATTAAAGACCATTTCATATTTAAGTTATTAATACGCAGAAAGATCATAACCAACTGCCTTTGATCCACACCACTACCATTATTTTATTTTATTCCTTACACCTCAGTTAAGCCCTGTATTTTGGCCATAGGCTAGTGAGAAGCTTGGGGTTTTCCCAGACTGTGATGCTGTACTCATAAATCATGTGATAACTATAAGTCCAATGCTCTAAAAAAATCATGTGACTTACTAGTAGGCAAGAGGGAAAGCAACTCATGCCATTGTATTTCTGTTAGTAACTCCCAATATGTAGAACTCCCAGAGGATTCTGATACAAGCATCATAGAAAGCATTGCATCATCGAGTTCTGAAGCAGAAACAAATTTGGATACAACCATGGCTTCAACCAAGGGGGCCCACAGAACAGGAAAACGGGTGTTTGGCTAAAATGAATTACCTTAACTGAAGGCAAATACTAGGTGATGGTTTTTTCCTTCAGTCCATTTTTTCAGCACCTTGTCTATGTCAACATGTAATTTTCTGTGCATGTGCAATAGAGCTAAGCCTGTTAACGTATCTTCACGCATGGTTGTGCACAACCTAGCTTTAAGTCTGCGTAAGGCACTAAATGTTCTTTCTTGCGAAGCAGTAAAAACTGGGGTAGTTAACAAGACGTGAAAAATAGTGTGGATATTAGCACACCGCTCCATTGTTGCTTTAGGAAGAGCATTATCCAAAGATAGTTTTAAGTTGGGGCTTTTCTTTCCTTTTCAATGTTTTTTTAGTCTGTAACTTCGAATGATAGTCGTGCGGAATCCACAGTGTCATATCCATATTCGTCTTCTAGTTGTATGTTTTCATCTGTTAATTTGTGCAGATTTTGCGGAAGTAACAAGTTGGTTTTCGGGCGTCCTGTGATGTTGGGTGCGGCGAGTTGCTGTTTTAATTCTGTTAATACATGGTCGATGAAAGCAAAATATACTGATATTCGATAGTAGCCGTCTATATTCGCTGCAGCAATGTTACATCATGTCGTTTGAAGCGCGGCAATTGTTGGTACACGCTCGCTGACATTTTTGTGTCATCAGTACATGCTTTTGCTTTATTGTACACTGTGTGACAGGCTTCTTCAGACCTCAAGTCTCTGATTGTTTCTGCAGTGGAACGAATATTGTCCATGCTGCCAATGATGTCACAGTGATTGCTTGAAGGTTTACCCTACCTATCACATAACCCTACCCATCACTCGTATCACTTGAACTTATGTCTTCCGTCTTGCGTTCACTCCTCCAACGTCCATGGTACATAAAGAATGCTGGACGACTCATGCCTTTGTTTATTACTTGATATTCATACAACTGGATATAGTTCTTTCCATTAGACGACTTTCTAAAGTGGATCTCATTCTTCCACATACTTCGATAAGAAGTATCGGAAGACATGGTTGGTTCAATGCAATCTTCTGCTCTCTGTCTTACATAGGGACAAATGCTGCACAACACATCACTTGAGGAGTTGGCATCAAGACATACATCACTATCACATCCGATACGAGCATCACCTAAAAAAAAATAATAATAAATAAATAACGATATCCATTTGTATATTATAACAAAAATAATAAAAAAAAAACACTAACTAGACTTAAACTTCATACACAATGCATGAACTTCAACATCGGTCAGATACGTATCACTTGGAGGATCTATGAAAAGAAAAACAAATAGAACGATTCAGAAATAACAACACATTTGTAATGAGTGGTGCAGTGGCAACCCGGACCACTGCACTGTGACTGAGGTTGGCGCTAATGACCAAGCTGTCGACGCGCCATTAAGCCTCATTTCCCCCCCACATTTGTTTTTTATTACCAAGGAGTACTGTAACAACAACCGGGTCAGCTGAATCAGTCCAATCAGCTCCAATCATAACATCATCTTCCAGAACGTTCATTGACAACAATGTTAGTGTTATCTGTAGCAACACTGTCACAGACGTTGTCTTGGAGTTGCATATCAGACTCATGTCCATCATTTGAATCTAATAAAAACATAGATGGAGAAAGAGAAAGAGAGAGATTAAGAAGTTGATAGAAAGAGAGGAAAAAAAATACAACACTGTAAGAAGGAACAGATTTAAACAAACAAATACCTGACGGTATAGGGACCGGTGATTAGCTGATCTTTGTTGTAAGTTGATACACTAACGTCTGATTGCCCACCAATCGCTTCGACCAAGCTGTCGACGCGCCATTCAGCCTCCTCCCCCCCCCCCCCCCCAATCGCTTCTCCACCAATAATACTAGAAACGGACGAATCGTCACCATCTTGAACAATAACAGCAGGGAAAAAAAATTTAAAAAACACATTAAAACAAAATTGACAATACGAATTTATACATATACTTTTTTTACCATCTTTTTTTATATTCGTAAATTTAAAAAAAAGGGATATACGCGGCAGATGTAGCCTTATCCTCCTCCTATCACGATTTCCAAAAGCTCATGTAGATTTCTTGGAGGCTTGCCATTTTGCTTTATCCGAACCCTGAGCGGAATGGGAGCTTCTACAGGACGAACAATTACATCCTTATCTAAAATAAATTAAATTAAATAAAAAAAGTATAAAAAGAAGAAGAAAGAAAGAAAGAAAAACGAAAAAAAAAAACGCTATAGAACTCACCAGTAGATACATAATCGTCGTGCATACGTTCTACACCTATGTAGTAATCGAAACGACTAGTGGACCTGGAGTATTGAGTAAAGGTATGTCCATGAACATCTATAATACTTTCGTCACGACAGACATTTAATATGGATTGCTCATCTCCTAATGAGTTGTCGCCAGTATGATCAATACCGGCAACCTTGAAACGTCCTAAAAAGAAAAAAAAATTGTATTTTTTCCTGTCTTGGTTATAATCAGTACCTTTTCATTTTAAACAAAAGAAAAACAAACCTGGATAGCAGTGACCTTTTAATAAAAGATAATCAAGGTCTTTACTATTCAAAATTGGGAAAATCAAAATTATTATCTACAAACAAAACAAATGACATAATGGTATTAATTCCATATATATATACACACATATATATTTATATGTCATTATATATTTATTATGTCATTTATATATACATATATATATATACATATATATATATATATACATATATATATATACATATATATATTTATACAGGGTGAGACAACTGAAGTGTCCGGCAACAATGTCTTCTAAAGACGTGTATTTAGCTCAAATCGAAATACCTACCAATACTAAGCAAACCCGGGCGGATGTAATGTCTGCTGTAAATATGACCTTGAAAGATGCTTTCAAGGTCATCCAAAAGTTAACTCCTTAACTATCCAAGATAACGGCATGAAGTAAATTAGAAAGTTGTTTAGGATCATGAACCCAGACCAACACAGAAAACGTAACAGAAATCGTGCCATAAACAAGGGAGATATGGGCAAAACAATGTGTGTAGTGCAGGAAAGCCGGTCAAAGGAAAGCAATACCTTATTAGTAATTGTGCAGCTGGCTCCTGGCTGGTTTCCCTGTAACTGCTAATTGTTTCGCGTACGATCTAGGGAAACTCTAGTATCAATGGTTAAAATGAACTTGAGGAATGAGTTCAAGGTCATCCAAAACGCATCTCGTATACGAAGCAAGATAGGAAATAACTTCCAAATAGGAATGTGCTGACTACCATGCAGTTAGTATTATGCCAAGCAAGATTTTATTGCCTGATAAGGAAAATAAAAGGAACATCTCTCTCATTTGAGGATGTGACGAATGAAGCCATAACTGCTAAAACAACCTTTATGCTAATTAGAAATTAGTATGTATTTACGTAATAATCATGGCTCCATACACAAGTGAGCAGTCAGCAGTATGTTGAGATGATAATAATTAATGGTGAATGAAACAGAAATGCAACACGAGCTGCCCAAGAGTTTGGACAAAGATTTCCTGGGTGTGCAGCAACCTTCGAGGAACACTATTGTACGACTGCTTGCACGAGCAAACGGTTTTGGAACACTTAAAAAACGACCACCATGTGAAAGGCCAGGACCTGCCACAAATGATACTAATGCAGCTGCCGTAATAGCGTATTGCCAATTAAATCCACATACGAGTTTCAAGGGCGATTTCGCATGAAAGTGGAATAAGTCAGCGATCAGTGCTAAAAATCCTACGGAATCACCATTTTCACCCTTACCACGTGCACTGTCATCAAGGACTTGAGAAACGTGACTATCCAGAACGTGTTGACCTCTCCAACTGGTTACTGAACAAAGTATAGGAAAGTGAAAATTTGGTTGACAATGTCCTGTACTCAGACGAATCTCAATTTACTCGCGATGAGGTCGTCAATACGCATAATTGCTACTATTGGAGTGTGGATAATCCGCACTGGCTCCGGGAAACACGACACCAGGTTAATTGGCGCGTCAACGTGTGGTGTGGTATAATGGGAGACCGGCTGGTGGGCCCCGTTTTCTACCAAGGCACGTTAACTGGGGTTCGGTATTTGCAAATGATCTTGCGAGAAGTGGTTGAACTGTTTGTGGACAATTTACCACTTGCTAGACGACGTGACATGATGTTCCAACATGATGGTGCTCACCCCTCACTTTCACGGTGATGTCCGCGACTACCTTTATACGTTGTTCCCAGCAGCATGGATCGGACGGGGAGGACCTGTTAGCTGGCCAGCAAGGTCTCCAGATCTGTCTCCACTTGACTTTCTTCTTTCGGGGTACGTTAAGGAACAGGTTTATCAAACATTGCCTGCAAGTATTAATGACCTCGAGAATAGGATCCGTGAGTGTTGTGCCTCAATTACTGCTGCGCAACTTCGTGCTGTTTGCGCCAGTAGTGCACAGCGAGCGCATAGTGCACAGCGAGCGCAACACTGCATAACTCCTGCGGATGGGCACTTCGAACACATCCTACATTGATTAGTTTCCCACATCCTCAAATGAGAGAGATTTTCCTTTTATTTTCCTTATCAGGCAATAAAATCGTGCTTGGCAATAATACTAACTGCATGGTGGTCAGCACTTTCCTATTTGGAAGTTATTTCCTATCTTGCTTCGTATACGTGATGTGTTTTGGATGACCTTGAACTCATTCCTCAAGTTCATTTTAACCGTTGATACTAGAGTTTCCGTAGATCGTACGCGAAACAATTAGCAGTTACAGTGAAACCAGCCAGAAGGCAGCTGCACAATTACTAATAAGGTATTGCTTGCCTTTGACTGGCTTTCCTGAACTACACACATTGTTTTGCCCATATCTCCCTTGTTTATGGCACGATTTCTGTTACGTTTTCTGTGTTGGTCTGGGTTCATGATCCTAAACAACTTTCTAATTTACTTCATGCCGTTATCTTGGATAGTTAAGGAGTTAACTTTTGGATGACCTTGAAAGCAT
>JAHWFP010268485.1:0-15536 GCA_023313725.1 Lithobius niger | reverse complement strand
TTTTTTTAATTGTGTATTGACTCAACTCCACTACCGTGCAGATGAGTAATAAAGTGCCACGTCAACAAGAAATTGGTTTTCAACAATTTGCTACTACCTTTTGCCTATAGGCCGAACCATTCTCAACTTAGTCACTTCTTTATTGGTTTTTGGTTTGGTTTTAATTTTGTTGTAAATTGTTGTATTTAGTTAGTTTTGGTGTGTTGATATCACTCTTTTGAAGGGCCGAACCACTCTCAACTTGGTCGCCTCCTTACCAGTTTTTGGCTGTGTTTATGTTGCTTTGTTTTTACACTTAATTTATTTTTCGTGAATTGGACGTGAATAAAATTTCTTTGTAACGTTGTTTAGATTTATCGTGATACACTAGTGTGTGCCTAGGCACACGTTCTCATTGTTGGCACTTTGGCCGTCCAATGATAGACGATGCCGACAATACTAACAATGGTTATAACAATATTTTCGTACTTACGCGCCCTCCTATGCCATCCCTGTTACTTTCCCAGGCTCCAAACCATTAAAGGTACGCAGTTCGTATTGTACTGCGCCCATTGGTCCATTTTCATAGAAGGAAGCCTTCCCGTTATCTCGGAATCGATGAATAATCACCCTATGGGATTTAACATGGGGATGAGTGGACTAGCTAGCTAGCTAGGTAGTAACACATTTTCAACGTTACTGAGGGGCAGATTTTGCATTGAAAGCAGCATAGCTGGCATTCAAACACGAGTTAATTTTTGTCAGGTAGGTTATTGCTCTCGATTTCAACACAATTTAAGCTTTTGTATCGCATTATTATTTTTCCCCAAGTACCTGAAATGTGCCCAACTATGCTTCAAGATATAAGACACTGACGCTATGGCGTCGCGCTACAATGGCTTACAACCTCAACAATTGAATTGATGTGATGTTTGTTGTGATGTTTGTTGCCTAACTTAGCCTGACACACTAGCGTATGTCTAGATTTACGAATGGCTGCAGCACGATACGAACTGCATAACATTTCCTGGTTAACAGCCTGGGGGGTGTAACGGTAACGGAATGACGTGGAGGGTGTGTAAGTACGAAAGTAATGTTATAACCATTGTTAGAATTTCGGCATCGTCTCTGATTGGACGGCCAAATTACGGACATTAACAACGTGCATGCTGATTGAGTGATTGATTGATTTATTAGTAAGAGCACTATATGGGCTTTAACCCCATACGCTCTACTGACGTGCGTATCTAGACTAATAATCCAGTTACCAACTGCTGAATTTTGGCCTAACCTAAAAAAAAATGTCGACACAAAATGTTTTTGGAGATGTTCTAAAATATGACCCTACTCCAAAACAAAATGAAGCCACCTTAGCACCCTTGGGGAATTCAAGATGGCGTCCAAAATGGCGACAAAAAAACCGGTTTTTTGCTTCTGGCGACTAAAACGTTCATCATATTGAAAATTAACTGGTTACTAATTATGTTTAGAAAAAAATTTCCCTCAAAAATGGTTCTTTTTATAGTTTAGTTAAAATTAATCCTTCTTGCCGAAATTCGTTATTTAAGTTAAATTAGGCCATTAATGCTTGTTACATATACAATTTCTGACTTTAAACAGGCTCAGGACCCGTTCTAATTCGGATAAATGGACGTGATTCAGCTTAAATAAAAGATAAAGATGTACATTTCCAACAAGGATTATTAAAGCGATTTAAATTAATTAGAAGCTAAGCTTTACCACAAGTTCCATCATTAAACTGCTGTAGCTTAGCTTCTAATTAATATAAATTGTTTTAATTGCCTTTGTTGGAAAATATACATTTTCATCTTTCATCTAAGCCTGATCACGTCCATTTAACCGAATTAGAACGGTGATGCAGGAGTTTAAAAATGCAATTTGTGGTAAAATGAGCGAAAGGCACAGTGCTACAACTTAAGTAAACTGCCGTAGCTTAGCTCTTAATTAATGAAAATCACTTTAATTACCCTTGTTGGAAAAAAAATATCTTCATCTTTCATCTAAGGAGGCTATCACGTCCATTTATCCGAATTACAACGAGTGGTGCAGCAGTTTAAAGATGGAACATGTGGTAAAATAGAGCGAAAAGCACATTGCTACAACGTGTGTTAACTGCTCCAACTAACATAAATCACTTTAATTACCCTTGTTGGAAAATATACATCTTCGGCTTTCATCTAAGCCTAATCACGTCTATTTATCCGAATTAGAACGGGTACTGCAGCTGTTTAAAGTCAGGAATTGTACATGTAACATGCGTTAATGGCCTAAAAAAATTAATTAACGAATTTCGGCAAGAAGGATTGATTTTACCAAAAATATGAATAGAATATTTTTTTATGGAAATTTTATTCTAAACATGATTGTAAATCGGTTAATTTTCAATCGGATGAACGGTTTAGACGCTAGAAGCAAAAAAAAATCGTTTTTTGTCGCCATTTTTGGATAGCATCTTTAATTCCCCAAGGGTGCAATGGTGGCATCATTATGTTTTGGACTACGGACATATTATAGAACATCTCTGTGCAAAAACAATTTGTGCAGACTATTATTTTGGGTTTTGTGCTGGCTGCCGGACTATAACACTACTGGTTCGTCACAAATCTAAACAACAATTACCAAAGAAATTGTGTTCGCGAAAAACAAAGTGTCAAAATAAAACCAAAAACTGGTAAAGAGGCCACCGAGTTGAGAATGGTTAGGTCAGACAAAGGAGTGATTTGAACTAAATAACAAATAAAAAAAAAATTTAAAAATAAAAAAAAAACTGATAAAGACGCAACATCTGCGACTAGTTGAGTTGAGTCTTATGCACAATTAAAAAAAAAGTGATATCAAATCAAAAACCAAAACTGGTAAAAAGGACCGTTAAGTTCTGAATGGTTCGGCCCTTCGAAGGAGTGATATCAACACACCAAAACATTCGCCAAGTTAATCGGACCGAATAATACTTAGGACTTTAAACGACAGTTTTCATTTAACCTTCGAACTATTAGTAGGTGCGATTAACTTGGCGAATGTTTTGGTGTGTAGATATCACTCATTTGAAGGGCCGAACCATTCGAAACTTGGCGGTCCCTTTTACCAGTTTTGGTTTTTGATTTGGTGTTAGTAAATGCGGTGAACGAGATAACCAAAGAGAAATGAAAGAGCAGGTACAAGTTATATCGTTTGTTTTTGAACTGGAAACTTAAGAAATAGGCGTCATACACTAATCATTTGCCTAGGGCCCTGTTTGGTGCTGGGTTGGTATTGGGGTGTTTAGTAAGCTAATGTGGGTATTTAGTAAGCATATCGGGGGAGGGGAGGGTGAACACCCTTATAAAGCGTGTGAGAGGGAGGGGGTTGGGGATATCTACAGAAGGAAGTGACGAAAATTGGACAATTAAAGAAATGAATGACGCTAAAACTTACAGAGCAGGCCGTAAAGTAACAAGCAAAACAAGAAAACAGTTAAGGAAAGAGCCAAGGGGGTTCTGTCCAGTGCCGGGTTGGGAGGAGGGAGAGGGAGAGTAGGCTGAAAGGGGGGAAATTAGCTCAAGTCAGAATTTTCCAATAAGCTTTAAATAACTGAATTGCATGCAAGACTGATTTTTTTTAATCTGTCTTGGAAGCTTTCTAAATTTTCAGAATGGGTTGGGGCAAGGGTAAATCTGGATGTTTGTTTATTTGTTTGTTTCTTTCTTTTTTTAGGAAGCACGAACCCAAACTGAGTAATCTGCCTCACGAAGATGAGAGGATAAATCTCGAGGGTTTTAATAATAATAATATTAAGTAACGAAGAAGCTAAGACGCATAGACATAAATGCAAAAACGAATGATATTTCGATATTAGGCAATATCTTCATCACACAATGAACAACACAAATCTACATGTCACACCATTAGAGTCCGGCCACTGAAAGAATGACTCGGCGTTCGTCGAATATCGCCCATGTTTGCCACTACGATAGGTGCACCTTGCCGACAGCGAGTTCAATCGAGCTCAACATGGCGTCGAATTCGGCTTCGTTAGGGAAGCGCGGTAACACAGTCAAGCTCGGGAGATAATTTAAAACGTCGTAAAGTATTTCGAATCTAGGGTGAGTGAATTTGGAGAGTTTAAAACAAACACACAATCCAGAATGTGTGCAATGGCTGCTACTGTGTCGTGAGGTTTTTCTATACGGCTGCTGCAAGGTGCGTTAAGCCTATAAGCTTTTCCGGGCAAGTTATGTACAGACGTCTGGGGAAAAAACGTCCGCGTCCCCATTTTGCAGCTCAGTTTTTTTCGACACGTTAATAATAAGTTGTACACATGCATGCAAGCAGTGATTTAGGAGTGGGGACCGCACTCTAGTTTGCCTTTCTTTGATGGTTGTAATCGGTGTTAACAGCAATTAAAGTAAGCGGCGGCGCCAAATTGGGACGGCGGTGAGGGGGAAAACGATGCGCTGATTCCTTGTTTCGTTTTAGGGTTCAAAACGTTTGTGCAACACTAAAGGCTTAACGTCTGGATACGAGAAATCTTACGAAATGATCGGGAGTGGACAAAAGACGATGTTGATTTGCAACTACACTTTGTACTGGTTACGTGTGTAAACAAGCGAGCGGTCGCATTGAAATGCATGCTTATCTGACAACTAACACTGTCAATGTATTACTACAAGGATTTGCACACGCTTCAAGGTCACACGTGTGAATTTATTGTTAACTATTTTCGCATCACCAACATAGTTTGCTTTTTTTAGACACGTGGAAATAAATTCGTATTTTTATTCTTAATTCGTCTTATTTTACTTTATTCGTATGAATTAAATAAATTCTTAAATAAATTAAAAGTATTTAATTCAATATTTGTTCAATGTTTGTTTCAATTATTTTCTTTGTTTGGCTTTTGGGCAGCTGAATTTGGATGGCTTGCCTGCGTTACTTGTTGCCTAGCAACCGCTAGAGGAGGATGAGTGATACGTTAAGCGCGACGTTTACAGTAAGTACGAACCTTCTTTTTAAATCGTTTTTAAAAGTACTTCTACTGGAGCAAACATTTTCTCACTTCATTATATTACGAGATGAACCATAAATTATCTTTCTTCATTGCTGAAATTATTTCATGTGTTGTACGTAGCCATCATCATTCCCATTGAATTCAAAGCACGGGCGAGCTCGATTCGATCGTATTCGCAGCTGTCTCTAGCGACAGGAACTCCCTGGACCAAGCTCATAATATAGCGTTGCCAAACCATACGAAATCTACATATAGTATAAACATAGATTAGAAAGTTAACTAGATATACCGTCTTACTTCTTCCCGTCCTACGCGGAGCACTGGCGGTAGTTGCGGCTACTAATACCTCTGCTAATGCTTTGCCTTCTGCTGCTTCGAAAGGCAAAAGCATTAGCAGAGGTATTAGTAGCCGCAACTTCCGCCAGAGCTCCCCGTAGGACGGGAAGAAGTAAGACGGTATATCTAGTTAAGTTTCTAATCTATGGTATAAATGTGCCTTCGTAACGGGTAATGGAGAGCGCACCTTGCGCGCACCAAAAAACAGGCGAGCGAGGCCACGACTTAAACAATCGATGATAACCTCAAGTCATTCTCTTAGTGGCCCGATTATAAGAAATGTTGAAGATGGTCTTGTAAGTCCAGGAGATGCATTTTAAAGCTTGAAATTTAGATCGGTTTGTGACTGGCAAGAGCAAACAAACTCCATGCAGTGCACCACACCCAATTCGCAACAATCCAGTCTTACTGATTTTAGCATATAACTTGAGCTCCATAATAGACAAGTAAACCCACAATTCATGGAAGAGAAATCGTACAAGCGTTACCTAGCCGGCCAGGAATTCATATTTGCTCTTGCCAGTTACAAAACGATCTAAATTTCAAGCTTTAAAATGCATCACCTGGACTTACAGGACCATCTCCAACATTTTTTATTGGTGTGACATGTAGATTTGTGTTAATCATTGTCTGATGAAGATATTGCTTGCTATTGCCTAATATCGAAATGTCACTCATTTTTGCATTTATGTCTGTGCGTCTTGGCTTCTTCAGTGCTTATTTGTAAATAGCACACCCCCTGTAATAATAATATTAATAGTCTAGTTTCGCCGCCAAGTAGGGGTGGGGACCCTGAAGGGTAACAGATGTGGCCACTGGCACTGGTTCCAATTTAAAAATAGCATGGAGGTATCACTGATAGGAGCACTTAAGGAAACGGGAGGGGTCAATTTGATTTGGCAGCCTCCTAAAGACACACAGTGAATTCGCCAACACCACAGCCTCCAGGAGGAAGTTCCATGGGGGCAATAACACGATTTGTAAAGAAATGCTTGCAACGGTCGAGGTGGCATCCCGACACCCTCAATTTCAAGGAGTAGCCACGAGTATCAACTACATTAAATCTATAGAAAAAAGGAAGATCAACGGGCAACATGCCATGCATGATCAGAAATGCAAGAATCAGGTTAGCTTTAAGGCCTCCAACTTCGACTAGGGGCTCGAAACCGAGCATACGCTATCGTTGCCCAGAAGAAAAATAGCGAAGTCCACACAAAGAGAGTGTAAAACTGCGCTGCACGGATTCAAGCCAGTCGATATCACCAAGTAGAAATAGCGACCATACCAGACTGGCACACTTCAAGAGAGGCCTACCACATAACTAAAACCCAAACAAGAGTTGGTCTGTCATGGGTCAAAAAACACCACCTAACAACAATCGAAAGCCTACCAAAGGCAGATGTGGTTATAATATCACAGTGAATGAACGGCTTTAAGTCGAAATCCAGATGAATTCGAAGATCGTGAATGTGTGAAACCAAATTTAGAGGGGAATTGGATAAAATGTACGGGTCCAAAGGGTTTCAAAGGTTTTGCAACAATCGTTAACCACTTCCAGTAATCTGCCCTACAAATCTCTAAGGCCTAATCTCTAACCTAACCTAACCTAACCAAGTAATATCAAGTGGTACTCTAGTAGGCTGGTTGGTTGGCTGGCTGTTGGTTGCTGGTTACTGTATGTTAGATTAGTAGTTGCCAATAATTTTGTGAATTGGTTTATTATTTAGCAGTAGAGCATACGGCTCTTAGCCAACACCCTCCACAAATAAATTGAAGTTGAAATGATGACCTAAAATTCATCGTGATGAGTATGTTACTTCAAAATGCTTAAATAAAGTGCTAACATTCGTTTGGCGAGGTTTTCGAGGAAGGGGCAAACTGGGATGGTTAGAGACATAATGAGGGGGGGGGGATTGAGGCTTAATGGCGCGTCGACAACTTGGTCATTAGCGCCAACCTCAGTCACAGTGCAGTGGTCCGGGTTGCCACTGCACCACACATTACAGAGATGTTATTCAAACCCCTAATCTAAATCTTGTCATACATCTGTACCTCCTGCAAAAATTGAAAAACACCGGAGAGGAGGACAGACTTATCGCCCAACTGAGATAATGAGATGAACAGACATTGTGGATATTTTCAGAAGACAAAGGGGGAGTTGAGTAGTTAGGACGAAAGAGGAGTTGAGAGGGAGGATGCGGTAGTAATTCAAGATCCACAAAAAAGAAGATACATCAATCGGAATGTTATTAGAATTAAATTCATCCATCTTCAAATGAGGCAGCTTCTAGTAACGAAATAATGAAAGTAAGAATCACATACACGAAAGGAAATGACTAGTTAAATTATATAGTACACGTAAATGACAAGATTAGTAAAAAACGGAATTGATTTTTCATCTTGTCTATACTGTATTTTACCCTGGGGTCATTAAAGAAAAAGAGGATGCAATCTCGACACAATATATATTGTAGCTAACACAAACTAGTGGCACAAATTTCCAAATTTAAGAGTATATCAATTCTCTTGTAGCAGTAGCTCATATTTTTCCACGGGGAACCGGCTCGGAGAACAACATACTAACAACAGAAACAGACGTCCATTTTCACTTCACAGCAATTTTTAAATCTTTCTGCCAGATCGATAGCTTTGGGTTGGATTCGTTTTATGCGGAAAGCTTCATTTATACCACAGATATCAAGATCTCCACCCCACTTTTACCGGGGCTATAGGAGAGGGGGCAATATAACCTCAAAGAACCCCCAAAACGTCAAACCGAAAAGAAACCAGACCGCAAAATTTAGCCAATTTCGAATTACAACTGCCCACTTTTTGATGTGTTTCTAGTCTAACAAGGACATACGATACGTCTTTAGAATCACTGAAGTCAACCCTTGCCTACCACTAAGTTTGCTTTATTCCAAAATTTACTACTTTCCAGGCTGCTTACGAAACAATAAAAGTCGACAATGAAATAGAACTTTTAGCGTGAATGAAATCAGCCGCCTTTGCTCTCGCATCATTCATGTGTAGAACTACAGTCCGATCTTTTTTCTAAAATATTTGAAAAGCATAATGGTCAGTAACCACAAGTTTCGCAGCCAATGATTGCTTCTATTTAAAATTTTCGATTTTTTGTTGTACGAAACAGCCAACAAGACCGAAACACTCACTGCTCATGACATTTATTTACTATAGCTATTGTTGTATATTGTAAACCCTAGGCCAATGAGCTGACAGGAAGGTTTTTTGACTGCGGTATTACATGCGAACGATGCGAGAGCAATGGTGGCCGATTTCATTCTTGCTGAAAGTACTATTTCGTTGTCCACTTTTACTGTTTCGTAAGCAGCCTGGAAGGTTTGGTATAAAGCAAACTTAGTGGTAGGCAAGGGTTGACTTCAGTGATTGTATGTCCATGTTAGAGCAGAAACTCATCATAAAGAGGGCGGTTGTAAATCGAAGTTGGCTAAATTTTGTGGTCCAGTTCTCTTTGGTTTGACGTTTGGGGGGTCTTTGAGGTTATATTGCCACCTCCCCTGTGGCCCGCAGTGATGGTGGGGCAGCGATTTTGGTGTCTGTAGTATAAATGAAACTTTCCGCATAAAAAAATTTACAACCCAAAGCAAATCGATCTGGCAAAAGGAGTTAAAAGTTGATGTGAAGTGAAAATAGACGATTACCGTTATTAGCTGGCATTCTAGTGTTTTCTCTCTTTGTTTGTTCTTCGTGCTTCCTTATGCATTTTTCGAACTAAATAACAGTTGTTTTCAATTAATGAAAACATTTTGTTGGAAATTCTTTTACAGTGGTGCCTCTTGCTAGTATACAAGAATAAAAGAGAACTTGTTTATTACATAAAGAAGGTTTTAATAAATTTAAGGATTTTCCCCGTCAAGCGTAGCATAGATAGGACTAATATAGGAGAAGAAAATAATGTAGAGACTAGTCAAAGTTGTAGGTAAAATTAAGGACAAGGAACACTTTACTCACCTTATACCAACACGATTTTAATTTTTTTTTAAATAATTTGACGCATTCCTGGCCAAAGCTATGGCGCCAGTAGGGTTGAATAACAATTTCGGAAGGTAATTCCTATAGGAAATACTGAGGATATTTTCCTTGTCACAATCAATATGAAGATGAGGCAGCACAGGGACCTTCTCTTCTCGAAAATGCCAGAGGTGGTTAAGGTTGGCTCGATACCGGATCCTGTGTCACATTGCGAGTCATTTTAACCATCTGGCTACCATATCCCATTCACACACAGTTTTAGTTTGTTGAAGCTACATACTAATTTTTTTTATAGTATATTAATAGGACTTTACGCCATTCTCTATTACACTCAGTGACGTCATGTTGAAAGACTACAATTGTCTTACCGTAACTCCAGGTATGTTGGATTTATTACGATGAATAAGTATTTCTCCTATCTTATCTTGCACCATAAATGGCTGGGGTTCAAAGTGATGATTATAACAAAAATGTAAACAATAGGCTTCAAGGGACTGACTTACAAATTGGATAAAAAAGTTATTTCTAGAGCGCTTCTGTTAGTCGAATTCTTACCGTTTGTGCTCTTTTCGCGTAGACTGAGAGGTGCTCTATCAGATTTTTTAGGAGGCTGAAAAAGGGCACAATTGACTTTAGGCCCCTTTTCCAAGGAACTCCTCTTTTGAGATCGACCTTCGATTGGGAGACTTGTCAGCAGCAGACTAGCTGTTCTCCTAACGCCAGCACCTGGAATACCAGGTCTAGCTTTTCTCCGAAGTCCAAATGGTAGCAGTTGACATCCATGCCACCACTCAGCTAAAGACTAAGTCCCACAGACACACACGCACACAACAACCCTTCCATTCCCAAATTGGCTAAGAAGCCTGAAACCACAGGGTTGTGGGATTTAGTCTCTGGCCTAGAGGTGGTAGGGATGTAAACCACCATCATTTGGACTTCAGAGAAAAATGACAAAGTCCTACAACCCTTCCTTTCAAAGTCAAAGTCCAAATTCGCTAGACAGAACCAAGAATACTAGGTCTGGCTTTTCTCCAAAGCCAATGTTGACGGTTGACATCCATGCCACGCAGCCTGCCATTAAGTCCCAACTAACTTGCCAGAACTCTGAATGCTGGATCTGTCTTTTTCTCTGAAATCCATAAAAAAAATGAATCAACTCAGTCGTCGGAACAGCTCCCGCATGTAACGGATGTTAGCATCAACGAAACCATAGCCTGGACATTGTAGGTGATGGGCTCAACACACCAGATCTCTGCAAGTGATCATTCACGGTACAGCCTTCCATAACGTCGGGTGCCACTGATGCGAGCATGGTGGTTTGCATCAGAGATTTGGGGCAAGACGGACAAGCCTGTCGCCTACATCATGCTGGTTCTAACCCGTAACCAAAAAAAAAAGGGGGGCAGTATACGCTATGGGATGGTAGTGGCTGAAGGTTAACGAGATGGAGTATGACATTTCTGAGGAAAGGAGATCGATGGATTTGTTACGTGGCTTCCCATTTGCTGCAGGTTGCCAAATTATTGTTGCCAAACGTTTATGAGACATTATTTTCTTGTGTAGACTCAGGCTTCCGTAGCCGAGTTGAATTGTTTCAAAGCTGATGAGTAAGTCACAGCAAGAGCGACCGTTATGGCATGCTTAGTATACCACTGCAACCTCGTAAAATAACAAAAATAACTTGCAACAATTTTAACCGCAATGTGCGCCCTAATGTTGGTAAAAATTATACCAAAAGATGCGAAATTAATTCAAGATCTACAGAAAAGGAGAGACGTCATTAAAAAAAATGGGCGCTTTATAAGCAGCTGTCCACATCCGAAATTATTTCATGGCTTCCGTACTTGAAGTAGCACGGTGTATTATTTCTTTACACGTCCCGTGGCAATCTGCACAGTATATTAACTTTTTTAAATTGCTACTGTATTCTTCTCAGCTAATGTAAAGTTGTGGTGCTATAGTTTTGTAAGTAGGGTGGGCGTGCAGCCTAGGGCTATGGCCCCAATAATATATTTCTCTCTCTCTCAGCGTAATCGGGATATTACACAGAGTTCGTTAGGAGAGAAAAATGTGAGACAGTATTCAGGCCCAATACGTGATGGGTGTACAGCCATACTCACTCAATCTTTTTACTGCAAAAATATATAACGTTATGACGAATTAAAAAACTACTCCCTATTTATACATAGCAGAGTCAGCAAATATACTAATATATGTATACAAATGATAGGTATTGAAAAATGTGACACCATCACAATAACCTTTTGCCCAGTAATGTACAAATGAGAATTGGGAAATCGTCATAACAAAACAACGCACACGTTGGTAGAATGTAAATTCCCTGCGTCATTCACGTGTATTCGCAGGGAATAGCAAGATAGAAAGGTACAAAGACTTGTCGGACTACTTGGCAGGGTACACAACTTTTTGGGCCACTGTTTTGGTTTGGGAACTCTGATCACTCTTTCGCATTATGTAACCGTCGAACCCGTCCTCCCACCACCAACTCGAAATTTTATGGGTTTCTTTAGGTTTTTTTTTATTAGTTCAGACTTTAGTGACACCCTGCAGATCTTACAAGTTTGTGATGCTGCTTTGAGTATAGGCACAGGTGGAATTTTTATTTTCAAAAACTGGTCACGATTTAAATGCACGAAAAAATTAGATGATATGTTGAAGTTTACTTGAGATGTATAAAATATAAGTTTGGAAAAAAAGATTCCTGGCTCACCAGGGGAAATTAATTTTTAAAACTTTTACACTGAAGTGTTTGGATTAAGGATTTCCTACACCAACTGTACTTACGCCTACAAAAGCATCAATCTCACTGAAATGTTCTCTTCATTTTTAAAGCCTAACCATTAGCTGCTTCACGTGGAAAATTTTTCGTGCTGAACAGCTATTGAATAAGCCTCGAAAATAAAGAGAAGATTTTACTAAATTAGCTGATTTCGTGGTTGTTAGAACAACTGGCATGCTGAAGCAAATCTTCAGCTTCCAACCCGCGTGATAGGAAAATTCTACAAGTGTTTGGTTGTTCTTTTAGGTCCCAAAGAAAAACTTTAGGGACAAACACAAGTAAAACTAATTATTAAAAGGACATTAAAACCTGTTAAAAATCTTTACTACTGGTTACCTGAAGGTGCCATGACTTTAACACTTCACATCTTCCGTATTTACATAAAACTTACCACCAGTGCGGGTTGGGATAACTTTCACCTCTAACATGGGTCGGGACGATTGAACATAATGGTTCGTGAGCTTAAATTCAGGATTACAGTCATGATTTGCGCCCTTGCCTGGTTCTTTTTCGTAGCACAGTGGTTTCATGTATTGAATAGTTACGTAATTATTTTGGACATATAGTATGGTAAAACTGCTAAAGTACGTTGAACTTCAATTGTTATTCTAAACATGCACCCGACATAATGTTGAGCTACGACATTATATTTGATTTTCCTATGGCACATCAAGCTCACAAAGGTATACCCTGTTGGAAAGACGGGTATGAGACAAGTATTGCCTTTCTTTATTTTCATTTTGCTTACAATTTCTACTCCTTATTAAATTACAAAGCAGATAAGGTAAGGTTTAACTGATCCGAAGTCAAAACAGCAAAGGAATACAATTAGTTTTTCCTGTAAGATCTCAATACAGCACTGTTGCTGTACAGCTTAGTTCACGTGAAACCTTACTGTTGTACTCAAATGTTTTTACCATTTTTACTTTTGAACACGATGCATTAGCTAATGATTGGTGCACTCTATTGGTTAAACGATATCGCTGGAAAACGTTTAAATCTAATCGTCTTAGTGGGCTAGCACAGCACTACAGGTGATCCAGGGTTCGTGTGAGTCCTTGAAACCGAGAAATATCCTAGAAAGTAATAATGAAATTTTACGTCTGGAAAAGTGCCTAAAAATCTTGAAAAATGATGTATATGTCATCAATAGGGTGACGAACGGATTGTAGACGACGTGAATGAAGAAAACTGAACAAATTTAGCAAAGAATAGTCGAGAATGTAGCCTTACATCATTGTTCTTCTGTTTGGGCATGAAAACTTTTATAAGTTGGCTCTGGCTTTAATTCTATTTATCTGTATAATGGTTGGATACAGCAGTAAGGTTTCACGTGGTCTAAACAGGTCGGCAAAACTACAGCATCTGAAACCTTGCAGTAAAGCTTGTGTTCTTTTGCTGTTTTGACTTCGGATTAGTTAGACCTTACCGTAAGCATCAAACGAGTTCGTTTTTGTTTTTTATTCTTGCTACTTTGGAATACCATGCAGTTTCGATTAGCTTGTTTTAATGTTTTGTATCAATTACGGTTTCCACAAACCATTGGAAACAAACCCTGTTAAATCTTCAGTCTACGTGTTGCAGCTTAAACGTAGACTGAAGTAGCAATGCCAAAACTGTTTGGCATTGTTGAATAATTTGATATTTGTATTTATTCGAGTACAAGTGGCCCACAACGCTATCTACAAATATACAAATCTACAAAACAATGTAAAACAAACAATAGGGTCGTGTAGAGCTCCCTAACTCCTGAACCACTTGCACAATTAGAAAAAGCCTTATGGAAAGGGCACATATACAAAGAAATACCTGTAAAATGAACTAAGGATCAGCTTTATAGGACAAATAGTTTGATCAGTAGAGAGCGTAGTAGAAAAGTGCCGTGCCAACAATTACAACAAGAAGCCAAAATTGAAAATCACGTACAGATCCAGCTCAAGTACAGATCTCTGATGTGTCAAATTGGAAGTTAATAAAAGTTCGTACACATGTTCACCAAGTCCAACAAAGCTTATATAGTAACTATGAGTAGAAAAAATTGAAAGTCAGCAGAGAAATTAGGCATCGAAATTTCGGCTTTATCATAGAAGGTTGAGTTCAAACCTAATTACCAACGGTAAGAAGGACGAGCTTCACTACATGTAATTAATTATTCCAGATAAACTGCGAGTTCGTCATATGCCATTCATCTGTCAAGACAATTTATCATACCAGATAAGGAGAGGCCTAGTGAACCCCGTACGGTACCGAATCCTGGGTATATGTTCTGCATTCGGCATCCAGGGTATAGAATTATTAGCAACGAAGATAATACTGAGTAAAAACGTAAAGGCACGACTTAAGTGGAAGAACGCCATTGTTGTAATGCAGCAGTATTCGAGTCGCTTGTCAAGCTCATCTCGTCCCACTGTGCACCAGAGTTTTTTGGTAATTAATTTTATAACATGATCAGTGGTCAGGCATCTAGTTGGCATCTTTTATTTGAACTAGTAATAATTTCTAGTAACTTTCACATATTAGTAGGTAACTGATACCTTTCGTTACTTCCTCTTCACGTTGACAAGTTGACACGATCCATCCTCGTTTCATCTTCATAGTGAACGACGTGCATGACATATGTATGTGGTCAGTATCCAGATTCGGTTTGGTGAGAAACTTGAATAATCCAGATATGGTGTGGATTCGGTGTTTCTGGGTTCGGTCGGTCCCTGTGATAATCCAACACAAGCATTGATAATACATTGATAATCCAATACAAGCTGTGAACTTCCTAGGTGCTCTTCATCATTCCTCAAAAGCTGCAAATTCGCTATGTGTCATCCATTATCCTGCGCCAGCTAAGAATTTTCTATGAGCGAATCACCCCTTACGTTCAGTGCGTTGGGAACAGTAGTAGTTCTGGATCAACTATGAGCCACTGTCCATGTAAATATACAGACGGTAGTCAATGCTTAAGACTGTTGGTGAGGCTGAGCTCGTTTGGTTAATTATTAATTTTCTCTTTTTGGAGGTTACTGATATCTATAAATGGCAGGAAGCTTAGTAAGTGCGTGCTTTCAGATACATAAAGATTCTATAGCTTTGGCCGTGAAGTCAAACTGGCTTCCAGACTAAACCACAACTTTGGTCTTAAGGATTTCACGAGCATTTAAAATAAAACCCCCTTTTGAAGTCAACAAAATAATAATAACACTGCTTTAATACATGAAGATGCAGCTAGAGACCAGGATTAAGAGCAAAGGTAATCCGACAATCCTGTTTAGCCAAACATAATTCACAAAAAAAACTTAAATTTTCACTTATCTTTAGAGTTTTTAACGAACACCAAGCAACAAACATCTAGGCTACTCCCTCCCCCTCATACAAATTAACATTAATTTACGTAATTGTTTTACCAAC